>CAUDMG010001203.1:1245000-1307500 GCA_958450375.1 Homarus gammarus | reverse complement strand
ACGCAAGTTTGTTGACAGTCTGGATGAATTAATTACGGATGAGGGATATCTAGCAGAGCAGATATTTAATGTGGATGAAACGGGATTGTATTGGAAACGGATGCCAGAACGCACTTACATCCAAAAAGAAGCCAAAAGCATGTCTGGATTTAAAGCATTTAAGGATAGGCTTACTCTGCTGCTTGGCGGGAACATGGCGGGGTTTAAGCTGAAACCTTTCCTAATCTTCCATTCAGAAAACCCGCGGGCGTTGAAAAATGTAAACAAGCACACGCTGCCCGTTTACTTTCGTTCTAACCGTAAAGCATGGATGACACAGGCACTGTTTGAAGACTGGTTTGTAAATTGTTTTATTCCTCAAGTTCGTGAATATTGTTTGACGAAAGAAATTCCTTTCAAGATTTTATTGCTACTGGACAATGCGCCTGGACATCCACCTCATCTATCAGATATTCATCCGGACGTGAAAGTGATTTTTATGCCGCCAAACACGACTTCAATTTTGCAGCCTATGGACCAAGGTTCAATTGCTACTTTCAAGGCTATCTATCTCCGAACCACCTTTGCCCAAGCCATAGACGCTATAGATGCCGACCCAGAACTATCGTTGCGTGACTTTTGGAAACAGTACAACATTCTTAAGGGTATCAAGAATCTGGCAAACGCCTGGGAGGCTGTGACGGAGAAGTGCATGAATGGCATCTGGAAAAAGTGTGTTAAGCGCTATGTTCATACTTTTGCAGGATTTGACAGTGAAAATGAGCTTGAAGTTATTCGGGAAAAAATAGTAAAACTGGCAAAAGATCTTTCTTTGGAATGTGAAGTGGAAGATGTTGAGGAGTTGCTAGACCAAGAATCAGAAGAACTTACAAATGAAGAGCTAATCGAATTGGAAGAAGAAAAAGTAGCAGAAGAAGAAAGGAGAGAAGCAGCGGATAAAGAAGAGGAGGAGGAGCCACAAAGGACGTTCACCACTAAGGGATTATCAGAAGGTTTATCTCTACTAAATAAACTTCTTGCCCATTTTGAAGGAATGGACCCAAACATCGAACGATTTGCAAGGATTGAGCGGATGGCACGCAATTCGTTTCGTCCGTATCAAGAAATTTACGAGAAGAAGAAACGAACAATTCAGACAAAGCTCACCATGTTCATGAAAAAAACAACTCCTCCGGCTACCCCAAAGGCTGCCCCAGCTGACGACCCCGACGATCCACAGCCAAGCACCAGCAGCCAATAAGATGTTTTTTGTATGTTTGTATGTGTTTGTATGTTTTGCAACTAAAATGTTTTATATGTTTTGCACCTGTATTTTTTTTTTTTTGTATGTTGTGTAAATAATAAACCAATTGTACTGTAATATGCAGTGATTTACTTAAACCTGACGACCGTAACAATAATGAACAAAGAAAATGTTGATAAAATATGACTTAAAGATGATTATATTATCATTACACATTATAATATATGAAAGGTAATTAAATTGTACTGTAGTATGCAGTGATTTACTTAAACCTGACGACCGTAACAATAATGAACAAAGAAAATGTTGATAAAATATGACTTAAAGATGATTATATTATCATTACACATTATAATATACGTAAGGTAATTAAATTGTACTGTAGTATGCAGTGATTTACTTAAACCTGACGACCGTAACAATAATGAACAAAGAAAATGTTGATAAAATATGACTTAAAGATGATTATATTATCATTACACATTATAATATACGTAAGGTAATTATAACATAGGCCGACTTACGACCAGATCAACTTACGACCGGGCAGCCGTAACCAATCTAGGTCGTAAGTCGACGACTACCTGTATATATATATATAAATATATATATATATATATATATATATACAGTTAACCCTCACTTTACGCGGCCCCACATTCCGCGTTTCCACGTTTACGCGGTGCCCTACCGGAACCCAGGATGCTCACATTCCGCGGTGCGTGTACCCCTTTACGCGGAGAGCGGCTGGCGAGCCGCGCCATTTTTGGATCCAAACCTCCCGCCATGTTGTGTAAGCGGCGCGAACATGGTCGCCCAGTCATCAAAACATTACCAGTTCTTCACCCGCCACCCACCACAGCCGGCCCAAGTCAGTGATAGTGATAATTATGGTGAGGATATGGACTTATATGGACTTTGGGGAGTTTGACAAAGAGGCCCTGCTAGCCTCTGTGGTGGATAGTGATACAATTGATACAAGTGACACAGGTGAGGGCCAATAATCTGCCCTCTGCCTCGGAACCAACCGCCCATCCCCGTGTGCCCAGCCATTTTTTCTACTAATGTAAGTGTTAAAAAACCTAATATTATTGATATTTCTCTTAATTATTAATTGTGTGTGCATACCATCATAAAGTTAAGATAATATTTTTGCTACAACATAGTTGTGTGTCGTCTAAAAGTGGAGTTTGGGGATCGGCCCGGACTCCATTTCAATTAATCCCATATGTTATGTTATTCACTTTACGCGTTTCTCACTTTACGCGGGACCCTCCGGGTTACATTAACCGCGTAAAGTGAGGGTTAACTGTGTATATATATATATATATATATATATATATATATATATATATATATATATATATATATAGTAGTACCCCGCTTAATGCGGTCAATTGAACCCACAGGGTACCGTGTTAAGAGAAAACTGCGTTAAGTGAACAACAGAACATATGGGATTAATTCCAATGGAGACTGGCCGGACCCCCAAACTCTACTTTTTCCGACACAATACCTATGTTGTAGCAAAAATAACATCTTAATTTTATGATGTTACATGCACACAATTAATACTTAAGAGAAATAGAGAAATACAGTCGCCAAGTTAATGTCCATTCAAATAATGGACTCCACTCCCTCCCCCTCTTCTCACACTACACTGCTGGCTCTTCCCTCTCGGAGAAATTTTGGGGGGAAAACCACTAAATTTTAATAAATAATACCTCAAACTAAAGTTAGGATAATATAATTGACATTGCTGGATTCCTTGTAAGACCAGGAATATTTTGAATATAAATGTCATATATTTTGCACAAAAGATAACATATTTACTCAGATTAAACATTATATCTAAAATTTGTAAGACTAATGCAAATCATCTTGTGTCACAGAAAGACTTCTGGTTGAAGCTAGTTTGAATAAGGAATTAAAATCAATAAACCTTAGTGATGGTCAGTTCAAAACTGATATGTTACATAAATTTATTTGTCAGTGGCCCAAGGTTAAAAATGCTTTGAAAACCTTTGATCTAGAAGTATGATAGTTATTTTGTGGGTCCCTTATTTTTGACCTGACCTTACTAGTCACGTGACCCCCCTTCTCTTAAGCTCCTCTACGTGTGTGTTGGTGTAGGGATTGGTGGATGACATCATTATGACCTGACCTCATGTTTTTAAGGTCACCCTGTATATTTAAGCCTCTCCCTGTCCATGTAATCCAGTTGCCTCTGAAGATGTCTTGAATAAAGACGAAAGCTAAGGTGCTCCGTTGTTTCCACTTTCCCGTGTGATTTTATCAAGATTTATCTTAGCCACGTTTTCATTGTGGATATATATATATATATATATATATTATATAGACACCCAAGTTGTATTTATCACAAATTTTGTTTAACCCTAACTGGTTATGAAAATAATTACATCAAACATTCTATGACACTGGTTAAAAAATATATAATTACCGTATATATATTACAAAATGTTTATTTGGAAAACTTATATTTCAATACTTGTATTCTGTACAAGTAACTTAAAAACTATACACAAAATTAATAAAGTACCTTAGTTACTTATATACAATAATTGTGAATCACAGTGTCTTTCTTGAACACAAGTGAAAATCCCAGTTACAGTTTACAGTGCAGTGCTACTATTTAGTAGTCTGGTAAGTTTTACAAGTTTGTTAAAGGTAACATCTCCAGTTTGTGAGACGGTACTTACTGTATACACCCCATGGCAAGACACTGTTATCTTCCACATAATTTAATACACTGTACACATTGCTCAGACTTACCTGTCTCTGAGATCATTTGGAAACCTTCCTACGATGACATAAGTCATAACTACAACTTAACAATGTCAATATACGACTGTATCTAATGATCAATCTCTCATAAGACCAAATCTTAAAACTCTTCAGCCCTTTAAAAAGGCAATAATTTTATAATAATGTATGTATGTATATATCTAAAAATATACTATGTACATTTTGTACTTATACTAATAGCATTGCAGCATCTTTTTTATTCTCAAGTCAATTATATTTAGTTTCTGAGAAAGTCAAATATTCAAACATATTTACACATGAAGAAATCTTGCAGGATTCTTCAAAGAATTCATTTAACCTGCAATGGTGTTTTAATATTTAACACTTTCAGTTTGCGATGATGGGGGACACATTGGCTGGACCACATGATACATCCTCCAAGGTTATCAGGAAGAATAAAACTGCCCGAACCTTATTTTAAATTAACAATAAGGTGATGAATGGAGTTTAGGAAAATGAATTGCATATGTATTACACTTAAGGTGACTTCCATAACGATTATAATAATTAAAACCTACACAATGTAAAAAAAAGTGATCCATGTATATCAACTAAAAATTTGGGCCAAAAGGCGACTAATAATAATATAGTTTTAAATGTGGTTATTTAAACCCCATTAAATTGTGTCATGGCTAAAACCCTTGTAATTAAAGAGAATGATTCACTTCAGTTTGCAACACATACTTCAGATTAATGTAATCTGTGTACATGATCAAAAAACACAACAGGATCACTAATGCACCTTGATCATTCTCATATCAGGGGGAAGTTAAAAGAACTCCCCCTGTATATCTTTTAAGACTAATATAAAAGATGAATTTCACCAAATCAACAAAATTAATATTTTTGGTGTCAGTCACATCACTAAAAACAAATCATATTGGTGAAATTTGAACTTTTGTTAGAGTTTGTCCTTATGAATTACTCTAAGGAGAATGACCTCCAGTATAAAATTTGTCCAAAACATTGAGTTAACTTGTTTGGGCAGGAGAAACTCTTCAATATTGTCACACTTTCTGTCGTGTAACTCAGCACTTGCCTATCCATAAACAGGTCAGCCAATCTCAGGACCTCTAGAACACCTTTGGTATAAGGCGGTACTTGACCCGGTCAGTGTAGCTATCCCAGGCTGTTCCATACTTCTTCTTGCACACGTTCTCCACTTCAAAGATTCTTCCCACCAAGAAGAGAACATCCAAGCCCACCAATATCCAAGGTAAAGCATGACCGAAGCCTGAACATAAACAATAGCATTAGAACATGTACAAATAAAGAAAATGTCGGCGAGTAATTACAAAATAAGTACGTAAACAAGTCCAGAAATATTGATACAAAGTCATATCGCTTAACACATGATGATAAAACAGCGGTGTGTGAAATGCTTTAATCGAGATGCCCCAAGTTCACCGGAGAACCACTGAAGAGTTAGAGCTGAGCATTACCCCCAAGTGCAACAAGAATAAAGACGTGGCAGTGAGATTTAATACATTATGTTCAGTATCAACTTATTTTGAGGTAGATGGTGAGACTGTAATTATCAATTTTCCCTAAGGTAAAGTATACATGACTTTTGAGATTGTACAGTACCCCATCACATGCCACCATCCTTGTTATGTCCTACAGCCCATTTAAATGGGTCCAAACTACTGCTACACATATGAAGATGTTTGGACTAGACCATCTGTACAAAGTTGAATCACAGCAGTGCTTCCTGACACCCTGGCAGATAGTTCCCTTCAACATCACAACATAACTGACTCCTTATCCTCACTACTTGCTCTT
Source organism: Homarus gammarus (assembly GCA_958450375.1). Lineage (NCBI taxonomy): Eukaryota > Metazoa > Arthropoda > Malacostraca > Decapoda > Nephropidae > Homarus > Homarus gammarus. Next base: position 1,301,649 of record CAUDMG010001203.1, on the reverse strand, counting down.
GATACCCTAAACTCAGATTGTTACCTGCTTGTCTCTGAAGCCAGACACAAGCATATCTGTCTTGTTAATGGGAGTGTCAGAATCAAGCTGCTGTGGATCTCCTCTCACGCAGGCATTAGTCAACATGATATGAGTTGATGCCTTAGCTAAACTCGAGTCCCAACAATAACAATGTTGAGTACAATGTAAGACTGTCAAACAGAAATCTTAAAAACTGTAATCAGAAAAGGACTTGCGGATGAATTTTATGCAAGTAGACAAGTGCAAACAGGCACTAGTCAATCCACTGTTTACCATGATGGTATGTATCAAGTAAAACATGTATATGGAGCAAGTGACAAGATTACAAGATGTAACTGTTAGGTTAGGATATAAGTACCTCTGGCAGTATGCCCCCAGAGGCAGAAGTGAACAAAATTAAATGTAAAGTGTGTGGCCAGACATATGGCCACACACTTGAACACTACGTCCTCGACTGTGTGAGGATAGAACTTTTTAAGGGCAGGTCCAAGAACAGTGTGTGTGAAATGGTACAAAACTTTATCTCTAATGGCAAGATAGCCGACATATTAAGATTGTATCCACTTTTTTGCTTTAAGTAGCTATAACAGTTCCCATGTATGGAACTAAGCACGTGTGCTTTACTACCTCTCACGTAAATGTGAGGCCAGACACATTGCCTCACACAGTTGGGAATAAGTTACCCTTTATTTATAGAACTAAACAAATACTGTACAGTATAACATTCAGTGCATAATATCCTGACCATGGGGGTTAGTTAAACTGACCCTTTGTGAACACTACTCTGTAATCCTTTAGCTCTACCACTTACACGATGAGTATGGGGTGCACAATAAACTAGCCACTGCAAGTGGCAAAATTAATTTTTTTATTAACACCCTCCTAGAGGCACTGACATCCTCCCACAAGCACTGACACTCTTCCACAAGCACTGACACTCTTCCACAAGTACTGACACCCTCCCACAAGCACTGAAACCCTCCCACAAGCACTGAAACCCTCCCACAAGAACTGACACCCTCCCACAAGCACTGAAACCCTCCCACAAGCACTGACACCTTCCTATAGGCACTGAGACCCTCCCACAAGCACTGACACCCTCCCACAAGCACTGACACTCGTCCACAAGCACCGACACCCTTCCAGAAGCACTGAAACCCTCCCACAAGCACTGACACCCTCCCACAAGCACCGAGGTTCTCTGACAGGTATTGAAGCCTAGCAACAGGAACGGACACCCTCCCACAAGCACTGAAAACCTCCCAAAAGCACTGACACCCTTCCACAAGCACTGACACCCTTCCACAAGCACCGACACCCTCCCACAAGCACTGAAACCCTCCCAGGCACTGAGACCCTCCTATAGGCACTGAGACCCTCCTATAGGCACTGAGACCTCCCATAAGCACTGACACCCTCCCATAGGCACTAACACTTCCACAAGCACTGACACTCTCCCACAAGCACTGAAACCCTCCCACAAGCAGACTTCCTCCTGCAAGCACTGACACCCTACCACAAGCACTGAAACCCTCCCCCAAGCAATGACACTTCCACAAGCACTGAGACCCTTTCACAAGCACTGAGACCCTTTCACAAGCACTGAGACCCTCCCACAAGCACGGACACCCTCCCACAGGCACTAAACCCTCCCACAAGCACTGACACCCTCCCACAAGCAGACACTCTTCCACAAGCACTGACACCCTCCCACAAGCACTGAGATCCTCTGACAGGTATTGAAACCTAGTAACAGGAACGGACACCCTCCCACAAGCTCTGAAACTCTTCTCACAAGCACTGGGACCCTCCCACAAGCACTGGAACTCTTCTCACAAGCACTGAACTCTTCTCACAAGCACTGGGACCCTTCCACAAGCACTGGAACTCTCCCATTAGCACTGGAACTCTTCTCACAAGTACTGGGACCCTCCCACAAGCACTGGAACTCTTCTCACAAGTACTGGGACCCTCCCACAAGCACTGGAACTTCTCAAAAGCACTGGGACCCCCCACAAGCACTGAAATCTTCTCACAAGCTCCAAGATCTTCCCACAGGGACTGACTGCAGTGTTTTGACCGCTGGTGAATTCTTTAGAGGAGCTGGGGCTTTTAAGAAACAAGATTATTTTTATTATTATTATATTTGAGGCCGAGATGACGAGTATAACTTACCACACAGTAGACCCCAGGAAATAAATATGAAGACGTCTCCAAGGTAGTTGGGGTGTCTCATAACTCCCCACCATCCAGACACTAACAGTCTTGTTCCTGCTGGCGTTGGTAGACTCTCCAAATCTGGGCAGGAAGTGTATAAAATAATGCACTTTTCCTCCACATGTTCAAGTGAACCTATACACTATACAAAGGAATGAATGGTTTTGAAATTTTTTGGATCCAAAAAGTTTTCTCTTGGAACTGGAAACTAATGTCTTTAATTACTTTTGTACATCACAAATATGTAACATTAAAAATTACAGGTAGTGAGTACAGCACATTATAGCATTGTACAGTACAGAACAGTACAGCACAACACAATATAGTACAGTACAATACAGCACAACAGTACAGTACAGTAAAATAAAGCACAGCACAGTACAGAACAGTAGAATAGTACTGTACAATACAGAACAGTAGAGCACAGAACAATAATGATCAGTACAGCATAGCTCAGTACAACACACTACAGTACACCACAGTACAATACAGAACAGCACAATACAGTACAGTAGAGCACAGTACAGCACAGAGCAGTAAAGAACAGCACAGTAAAGTACAGCGCAGAGCAGACACAGAACAGAACAATACAGCACAGTACAGAACAGCACAGTACAGAACAGCACAGAGCAGAACAGCACAGAACAATACAATACAGCACAGTACAGAACAGCACAAAACAGTACTATACAAACAGTGCAGAACAGTACAGCATAGAACAGTACAGAACAGCACAGCACAATACAGTACAGTACAGAACAGTACAGCACAGTACAGTACTGTACAGAACAGTACAGCATAATACAGTACAGTACAGAACAATACAGTACAGTACAATACAGCACAGTACAGAACAGAGCAGAACAGTACTGTACAGAACAGTACAGCACAATACAGTACAAAACAGCATTGCACAGCACAAGACAGTACAATACAATACAACACAGTTCGGTACAGTACAACGCAACTCAGTACCTAACCTAAACCAATTACATTATCCTGAGTCATTACAACAAGAACTTAACACAGTTTTAATAATTTAAAGACAGATCCTTAGTGACCCCGTTGAGCAGTACTGTACCTATAACGAGAGTTTAAACAGATTCAATATTTTGGCCACACACAATTTTTTCTCTTGGAAGTGGTAATATCTTTAGCTATACAGTACTGTCTTAGCACATCTTGACCAACAAAAAACATTAATAAGCATCACAAATAATTACAAGTGGCAAATAATTAGGGTTGTAAAATGATGTCAATTAATCCACGAGTCCTTATGACAAATATTAAAGGTACTGTGCTGTGCTGTATACCTTGATATGGTATTCCATCTTAAGATAATAAATAAAGCACACCCTTATTTACTATCAGCGTTAGTACCGGCCAGTCAGTATTATGCTCTACTCTCTGGACAGTACAACACTGACCCAGAAAACACTGTATAGCTTTTACTTATTTCTTCATAAACTTATACAGATATTCTTACCCAGTAGGTGACATTCCAAGACTTGCTGATGGTGTCAAGGATGTGGTTTGCTTGCTCTATTTTTAGGGTTTGATATATTTCCCTATGTCAGAGTTCATATGGTTAGTACTTTATTACATTCAGCAGAGGCAATATTTAGGCACAGACTCACCCTCATTATTACTGTGGCAAATCTACAATGCAATATCCTACACTTGATATCTTCTACCTCAGATGTCATTTCAAAAGACAAAATGAGTATAACCTGTAATGTCATCATACTCATCAAATTATACCTTAAAGCTATTATACTCACGAGCCAGTGCTGGGTCAGATGGGTTGGAGCGAAAAGCGTGTTTCTGTGAGTTGGAGCCTCGGAGGATCGTGTAGCCGACCAGGTTGAGGGTGGCGATCGGTAACAGGTAATACCATTCAAGTTCATTCCTGGAGGTAGAGAAAAATTAAGATCTTCAGTGCAAGTTGTTTATATTCATCTATGTATCTATGAAGCTTTAAAAGAGAGAGAGGATGATATAAAACCTTTAAATCAAAGAAAGGTAGAAAATTATGTCTTTGAGTACATAAGGACTTGACACAAAGTTGAAACCTAACTTATCAAAGAAGCATTTTGTCCCCTGGATCTGTGATAGTTATAGGTATCATCAATTTCACCACATATAAAACTGAATTCTACACTTTGGTTGTAAATACTGTAATAGCAAGCACTGTTTAGCCATACTCGAAGAGGTTTTCATTATCCAACTTGCAACTTCCTGAGAAACAATATTTTTCACTCCTGCAAAACCTCTACCTGGTGTACTATTGTGTGGCCCAAATTAAAACCAGATTTTCTTCACCTCATCATCATTCATCAGCTAGTTTCTACACTTGTTTGGGTTAGCTGTGTTTACCTGAGGGTTTCTGTTAGGTAAAACAAGGATGCCCCTGTAAACACACTAGTGAAGGCTACACATAAAGAATAAACAAAACATCTCCACTTCATTACTGGAGACTTGACCCATATAACACCCACCTGTGGTTGAGCACCAGCCTGGAGAAAACACAGAGCACGAACGCTCCTGCAAGATTCCCCTGAATGCAGAAGAAACCAAACCCTTGACGCATATATTCGTAGGTAGTGAAGTATGCCTCTTCGAACCACAGGAAATCCAGGGCATAAAAAATCTGATGAAGAAAAATAAAAGACGCAATTAGATGAGATGAAACAAAGGGTCATTAACAAAAGCACCGCTAGCTTTTGTTACATGAAAGATCGGGAATGTAAACAACACGAGAACTCAAAATATAAAACAATAACACCGGATTTTAAAGTTCATTGACCCCCATAGAGTCTTAATCCAGTAACAAGTAACACCCAACTTAAACATTCAAGACATAAGGAACTCACCTGTAGGGAACAAGCCAGCAGGAGTGTCGGGCTGTATTGACCCGGGCTGACTCGCAAATCCTTCATAACTATTATCACGTTAATCATTACCTACGGAATAAATATCAAGGTAAATCTCATAAATTACTCAGGAATGGGACAGCAAAATACAAATTCCAATTAGTGTATTTCTAGTTTTCCGACAGCGTGCGAACTGCCATTAATGAATTATATTTTCTATTACATATGACAGCTTATAAATATCACTTTCTTGCTCTCAATTTCAATGTACTTTATACAATTTGTGATGATTTAACTTTTTGAGTTTTGAGTCCTGGAGGGTTAAATCACTGTCCTCAAAGGGTTAAAACCATCATCCTCAAAGGGTTAAAATGATCATCCAGATAGGGTGAAAACATCATCCTCAAAGGGTTAAACTATCATTCTCAAAGGGTTAAAGCTGTTGTTGTCAAAGGGGTAAAATATCCTCAATGTGTTAAAACCTCATCAAAAGGGTTAAAATATCCTCAAAGGGTTAAAACAATCATCCTCAAAGGGTTAAAACCATCATCCTCAAAGGGTTAAAACCATCATCCTCAAAGGGCTAAAGAAAACTGGTGCTCACACAATACTCACCCAAGACAGGAGAACAGTCCGAAAAAGCAAGAACTTCAGGTCCACCGATTTTATAACCGGGTTGATCTCTCGGCCTTTGAAGAAATCCGCCAAGAAGATCCCCGAATTCCCCACCGGATTCTTGGCATCGTTGGGAATGTAGCCAGCCCGGATATACATGGCAAGGGATATAATCACCGACAGCCCTATACACGTGCCCATGAGCTGACGGTACTTGGCGTAGACTCGCAAGATGTTGTAGTCAAAGTATATCGAGATGGGGACCACGGACACTGTCACTAGTAGAGTCAGGAATCCTGTTGAAAAGAGGAAAGTCATCACACCTAAACTGTTTTACATCACACCATAACTGTTTTACATCACACCATAACTGTTTTACATCACACCATAACTGTTTTACATCACACCTAAATTATCAATATATATATATGTACTTGATCCAGCTACAGTGACACCCCCGTATAGCGAACATCTCTCTTCATATAATCCATCAGAGGGAGGGGGGGGGGGGGGGGGTTCATATAGTATAATGAACACTTGATATAACAGGTCGTCATATCTATATTGTTCATTAGATGAAAGTTTCACATCTAACAGACCCTTGATATAGTGGACTTTCATCTCTATAATTCGTTAGATGGAGGTTTCACATCTAACATACCCTTGATATAGTGGACTTTCATCTCTATAATTCGTTAGATGGAGGTTTCACATCTAATGGACCCTCGATATAATGGACTTTCATCTCTATATAGTCCATTATGCAAGTTCCACTGTATGAATACCCATAATGACGTTCCCTGTAGAATCGAGTTAAACCAAACTATTTCACCCAGAGACCAACTCCAATACCTCTGATAGACACTTGACATACTAAAGGAGGAATTACACGGATTGATATGGGTATTCCAGTTACGAGAGCGTGTCCTAACGATGTGGCTGATACCCGTGTCAAGATTGTCCGGCATACTTGGGAATTCAATCGTCAATCTTGGGTGTTTGCCACATTGACCTCGTCTCGCTTATTTGTGGTTTTACAGGTTGAAATAGAATACAATAGGTTTTTCTACCGAGATGAAATAGGTAGATCTCCACACACACACAAAATAAATTGAAATTTAGTAGGATTAACTAATTAAAGAGTGATTTTTTCTCTTCAATGAAACTTTAGGGCTTCAGTGGCAATTGGACGAGATTATCACCGACGTCTGGATAAGGAGGAAATGCAAAAGATGGTAACCACAAGACACTCACCATTACAGCGTATAGTGGCACCATTCTGAGGCCTCACCACTTTACCCACGGGAATAAGGTAGAGGAGGAGCTGGGCAGCCATGAACCCTGTGACGATAGCGATGGCCAGCGGGTCGTAGTAGTAGTGTAGCTTGCGTGGGATGGAGGGGAACTCCGTAATGGTGCATTTATTCTGGGGGGTAAAATAAGTAGACAAATATTTACTCTGGGGGTAAAATAAGTAGACAAAAATTTACTCTGGGGGTAAACTAAGTAAACAAATATTTACTCTGGGGGTAAAATAAGTAAACAAATATTTACTCTGGGGGGTAATGTAAATAAGCAAATAAGTTAAGAAAAAATACTATAATAACAATAATAATAACATATTCATATTCATGATAATATGAACGCTGTCCCTGTGCACGCCCACACAGGCAATAATGCACGAGGTTACTATCAGTGAAACCTCGATATAACGGACTAACCCCTCGCATATAGTCCATTAAATAGAGGTTTTGCGGTAATGGTATGTTTACTTAGTGACGATACAGTGCGATGCAACGTGTGAAGTACTCTACTGTATAAACAAACCTTCGACAAATACTAGGTGAGATATCTCGCTCCCCAAAATTGGACGCAGAGGTAAATAAAAATGTTACCGGCATATCTTTGTTATCTTATGGATGTTTTATGACAGACGAGGACTCCGAAAAATCACAGAAAGACTTTAATACAATTTTATTATGGACTGAAAAATGGCAGATGCAATTTAATATGGAAAAAATGCAAACTATCAGATGAACAATGTAGATAGAGAGAAATTCAACTAAGGTAATTAAAATTATCAAATCATGAACAAACACACAGCAATAACATTATATTAGACAAATTTAGATTCAGGGGTGGACAGGTAAACACTGGTTCGTTAATAGACTTGTGAGCGAGTGGATCAAATTGCCAAACGCCACCATTAACTCAAACTCTCTGGGAAGCTTCAAATGAAGGTGGAATAGTTAATGCGTGATATGCAACGGGTGTGAATAGGAGGCACGTTACTATGGGTCAATGGACTAACTGCAGTTCCTTACAGTACAAAAACTTCCAGCTTATATATTCACAACTTGCCTTTTACCCCCATTGTCCCCACTACCATACAATGTGCCTGTGACTTCCCTCCTATCATGGTAATAAACATCCAGCCAGCCAGCCCCTCCCATCATGGTAAAAGACAGCCAGCCACACAGTCAAGTTTTTCACAGCCAATTCTATCACATCACTGGACCAGTTTACTCTCAGACCTTCAGCACATCAGCTTAAATGGGATAGTGTCCATGGGGTGACACCTCTAGTACCCTTAACATGGCTAAGATCATGGTTTCAAACCTCTCAAATCTGATATACCTGGTAAAAACTCTTAATGCTGTGGCTTACTAACCAATTGACCGATCTTTTACCGCAAGAGGGCGTGGGGGATTCACAAAATATCTCGGTCATTGAGATATATGTCCTCTCGAATCAACAAAACGCAAGGAATCATTAAATATCTTCCTGTTTGAAAAGAAAAGCCCCCTTGATTTCTCATTACCTAGGCAGGGCAGTCAATCAAATATCTTTACCATTATGGCAAACATTGTCTAATACCAGGGGTGGGAAATGGTTTTAACTGGCGAGCCACTCAATGAATAATGGTACACTTCACGGGCCACACACTAAATATAGATGGGAAAACATGATATTTGCAGAAAGTAAAGCCTTGTAAAGCCAGTCTTGGAGCGAGTGCCCTACTATTCCTAATGCAGTAGTGTGCCAAAGAAATAGTTTGGTGGACCAGTTTTGGCCCGAGAGCCTTTATGTTACCCACCTCCGCCTTATACCTGTAATGGATCATTAATAAGGATCAACAATACTACTGTATATCCTCACATTCTACACATGCACTTCTGGTACAGTATTGAGTCATCATGTGTGTGTTGTCAGATCTAACACTTGACCTACAGTACAGTACAGTATATCCTACACCTTGTCAATAATGATCCACACAATAAACATTTACCACAACACTGCTTCTCTACACTACACGGTCATATAAAACCATAACATGCGGTACATACCATTGTACACATCTCGGTTAAAACAATTGGCATGGCGATCATTATGGCAGTGAGAAGTAAAGCCTTGATGGTGGCAAAGGATGGTATGAGGGCACACACCCCAGACTTGATGCCCGACCCTACGCTGCAGGTCAAGCCACACACGCGGCTACCGACGGTTCTGGGGGCCACATCATCTTCACTAGTGACAGTCTTCACGGCTCTGATGTTGTTCACCTCACTGTGAACTTCATTTTCTGTCTGTACAGAGAATTATAAAGGGTTAAACAAGAGCACTCCATTGAATCTATTTTCAAGACCTAAAATCTATATTACTATAACTGGATTGAAGGTCAATGAATCTTTGTACATTATATACAGTACAGCATTTTCTTAATAAATGTCCTTTTGTACTATACTGTACTGTACTATACTATACTCTGATGCCAATTACACAAAATATTTCACCTGATTTAAATAGGTATGTAAAATGATAAAATACTGATCCTGTAAACAGTAAACATAAGATTGTCTAAATTTAGAAGAACTTTAACTCACTGGCCTCCAGGCTGAGTGATGCTAGGGTCTGTTAGTACAAGGATCCATTTGGTTATCACTGATAATTTGTACAGGTTATGTTGGGGGTCACCAGGCTGAAGTTGGTGACCTCATTATTATGTACTGTACTATTGTTTCTTAATGCAGTACAGCACACAAGACTACAGCTTATCTTCACTAATACAATACAGTACTGTATCCTGACCTGTTATTGACCTTTACTGAATTGCTTTCCCTAAAATTTCCTACAATAAAGCTGTAGATATATATCACACTCCAACCAACTTACAGTATCATTCAAGGTGGCAATATGAGCTGACTGCCTGGTGGGTGTGGAGGTGCGTGGAGCTGACAGATCGGCTCTCGACAACCTGGCAACAGCGACTGACTCCGGAAATTCATTCTTGAGTTCAATAAGTGGCAATGGCTGGATGATCTTGATGGCATCTACCTTTGGCTGTGTCACTTTAACAATATCTTGTTCCGGCGAGGGCAGTGGTGCAGACCGTCGACCCGGACTCTTCCTACTCGATCTCCCTCGACTTTTGGATCGTCCGCGGCTCTTAGAACGCCTCCTGAACTCTGTTATCGGCTGAAAACAAAATAGATTAAAAATACAATAATAATACAGCAAAAATAACAATAATACCTATATCATTTACTAAATACAGAACGATAAGTCCCTTGAAACCAACTCATTATCTTACTGCCGCTTGAGTAAGAATGAATATGCAAGGGAGCTTACTACCTCCTCTCCTCTCAGAAAGTCAACTTGAAGACCTCCCCTATTTTGTGAGGTCACCTGTAATTACCAGTCGCTCAACAAGTTACCAAAATCCAGGTTGTCAGTTTACCGAGTCCTGGACACCGCGCAGGTAAATAAATATACCTCATGTTGTAGTTAGGATTGGGCTTCACTAATTAAACTGTATTGGTACTGGTCTTATATGTACATAAACATTATTAAAAAGTAAAATGGTATTGTACATATATTGGAGAGTTTGCTATACCTCCCTATACCACCACACACTAGGAGTACACATACCAGCATATACCACCACACACCAGGTCATAAACCAGGACACATACCAGCATATACCACCACACACCAGGACATAAACCAGGGCACATACCAGCATATACCAGGACACATCACCACATACCAGGACACATCACCACCACACACCAGGAGTACACATACCTTAACATCCTTGTACTTGACCACGTACTCAGACGTGGCAGCGTCCTCGAACCGAATCTGGTACTCGATATCGTTGAAGTCAACAACCATGCCTTCAAACCACAGAGACGAGCCCGGCCAACGAGCCATTACACGCTCGTTTAATTTGAACTTTGCCATCGTCTTCCTGTAGAAAAAACAAACAAAAACAATGAAAAATACACACGATTGATATGTTTATAACCGAATATAAATAATATAATTGTTAAGGTATAATTTGAGGGCGTTTGCAGTCACAAAATGTACACAAGTTTACATACACATACCAAGACAAATAAATAAAATAATGGTAATAAATATATACGTAAATAAATAAAATAAAGAATGACGTAAATAAACTAATCAACATCAGTAACACCAAGACAAATTAATTATATACGAAGCTAAACTCGGCCAAAAATACATCTTTACGGAGCGGTTCGATGAATTCCTGAATTAACGCCGCAACTCCCGCTCTCTCGGAAAGGTTGTCAAAATCATCCGCCTGTTGCGTCACATTTTCTCGCACAAAAACCGTGAAGATAATTTTTGGTGGGCGTACAAGTATGAGCGTCGGAGGCTGGAAGTTATTTACCGATTTTCTTCGATGATTTCTCGGGTTATATCAAATGCGTTAACCTTTTCACCCCCTACATATTAAACCCTTCACTACAGAATGCCAGTTTTATTATTTCACCACGCCAGATGATTTTATTCAGCAGAGAAATGAGACAACACCCCCCCCCCCCCACACGTACACAAGGGGTTCGTAAACTACCTCCACTAACACCTTTCATGCAAGGGCGTCACTTATTATTATTTTATTTAGCTAACGGCATTTTATTCGGCACTGAGAGACGCCGTACACTAGGGATTAACAAAAGCTCACTAACCTCTACAAAGTGTCATTCCCTTCACTAGTTACTGCACTGCTAAATTCTATACAGTTAATGGTATCTAATCTGGCTTCCTGGATACAGTTTGTCTGATTATCCACAACAGCTACACATCCAGACCCTATGATCCACACAGTACACACAGTCATGTCTTGAAAGCCTCAGTAACCATATCAGAACACAAGGTAACGTTATCATACCGGCCTTGAAGTGTCCTAAAGTATAATGTAGAATATACGTAAGGGGCATTTTGTGTTAGTATTTATTACCCTAAGCAAACTTAACAACTGAAGTACAGTATAATGACTAAATATCTTTGTTTCAATGCTAAATACTGTATAAACAACAGAATGATACTCTACTGTATGCGGGATTACAATAATACAGTATCCCCGTCAGCCAAAATTCTCCAATACCCAGAATTGAAACTGGCTCGGAATTTTTCTTGAAACATTATCTCAATTCCGGGTCTATGAACAAGTTTCCGAGTTTAAAAATCAGGAACATTTTGGGGGAAAATTCTGTGTAAACTTCCATAAACTTTTTCCACTTTTTTTCGCAGGATCTGGGAGCAAATTCCAAAGATGAAATAAAGCATAATTTTGGAAAATTCCAGATATTCACACTAATTTTTTTTCAGGGTCTGAGAAAATTCCAAGGGTCAAATACTATGCTGAGTAATTCCCAGAAAATTCCGAGAAACCTTCCCCAATACCCAAGAAAATTCGGGGTTTGAAAGTCGTCTTGTTACCCGGAAATCTATCATCCCCGGAAGAGCTCTGCACCAATTATTCCGGCTAATGGGGATATCACTCTGTTTTGGGGGGGATTTCATAATATATACAATATTTTTTGGTAATGTATTGTGTGTAAATCTGGTGCTGCAAATAAGGAGAACAAACAGTACAGTACTTTGAATTTATATAAGAAACAGCACTTTTGGCACTTTAATGAATTAACACACATATCTACCTACCTACCCAAAACACGCATGAACACCCACCCACCACGCACACCCATCACACACACACACACACCCATCCACCCCACACACACACACACATACACACACACCCATCCACCCTACACACACTGTTATATCCTGCACTGTACAATATGTGGAAATTTAGCAGGAAAGCACCACCGAATAATTGCTCAGTATTCCATTGCTTCTAAAATCAGATGCAACTCAGTAACTGTGTTTGCTAACTTTGCCTCTACACCTTCAGCCTAGAGGCCCACACCCTAACTACTATTAATCTTGGCACTGGATTTACATTCTATATATTAAACGGTTTTCAGTGAAAATACAAAGAAAACAAACCAAAATAATTATTAATATGGCATCCTTATGAAAATAAATTACCTGTACAAAATTCTGGTATTATGAGTCGCACAGTGAGACCTCTCTTTAACGGACTATTGTGTACGGAGAGGAAAGTCCATTATATCGAGGGTCCGTCAGACGTGAGACCACTATTTAACGGACTATATAGAGATGAAAGTCCGTTATATCGAGGGTCTGTCAGACTTATAACCTCCCATCTCAAGGATTATATGTAGAGAGAAGTCCGTTATATGGAGGTTTCGCTGTATTTTTCTAATGAGGAACGCTGATTTCTCACCCCAAGAGAATCCTAAAGAAAGACGAGAACTTTTGCAAATTTCTCCACTAAATCATGATGTTGGGACAAAACACAGTCAACACTCACTAAAATTTCACCGACATCTTTATTCAGTAATTTCCGACACCAGGTTCATGGCACCACACAGAGGAAGTTACGATGGCCTCTCATTCAACATATTGTCATATCCTGTATATACACTACTTATACAAAACTGGTACTGCGCACGTAAAACACTGAAGTAAAAATATTCAAGAGAAAATACCCAGACCTGTTGGCTTGGTGTCATCTCTCTCTCCACCCCCCCCCCCCCCTCTCTCTCTCTCCTTGATATTTGTAGAAAAGACTGACCATATTTTACTATGTTCTTCAGTTACAAATCACAAAAAGTTCCATTAAATTCTATCAACTGCTTCAGGTGTTAAAATTTTGGTTTCAGTCATCCCCAGTATTCCAAACTAACCTAACCGATTCTCCAGCTGACCAAAAATAATACCCACCAAAAAATCTAACCTTACCAACAACCGGACAAATATCCACAGCCAATCACAAACACTGATATCAGCAAGCTACTGTTCCTTGTTACTGTGGTAGGTAGCAAGTCACAAAAGTTGTCAACATGCCAAAACTATATATAATTCTTGGTCTTTGTCATCAGCCTTTGCCACCTCTCTTAAAATGGAAAAACATTGCAGGGATTTGTGGCAAAGAATTTCAGGTCACATCAGTGATAACAAACGCAACAAATGAACCCAAGTTACTGATCTAACTAATCTGAATTATTTTGACTAATATGGAGGACTTCACAGCCGCTTCCCCCCCCCCTCTCAGTAACATTACGTTCGCCCATGGCAGGTGTTAAGTTATGCTGGGTTAGGTTAACTTAACTTGAATTTTCAAATAAACACCTTTTAACACATTTGCCATAACTAGGACAGTATCCACTATAAACACAGTGAAATTGCGGAGTTTTTATATTCGTTTTCTATGAAAAATCAGGGGCTATGAAGTCGAAAATAATTATCATTATTTCTTCCCTTAGTTTCTATGTCATCATTAATGGCCATCTGTTTAATCTTTACCCGTGAAATAACTATAACACACCTCAATAATCGCTTAAATGACTCATTAGTACCACACACAAGACTTGTCATAACCGTTCTTAAAAATACATAAAAAAATACCTTTAATTTAGAACCATCTCGCTCAAACAGTTTATATTTCCTTGTTCTCTCTCATAAAACAATATAGAGCAGCACAAACTGTCATATGAGACGAAGATTAACTAATGAACACAGGTACAACAAATTCTCTCTGGCGGAAAACTGTTATTGTAAACACTGACGAACATAAAATATAATCGTATAATTGAGTTTCATTTCCGTCTTATATTTACAATACCATTTCGCATATATTACTAAAGACAAATATAATAATAATTTACTCCTTGTATTTTGAGTTATTTGGTCTTTTTAAAACGTTGGGTGTGTGCCATAGGTTTTTCTTCACTATGCAACGCGTATCTTTGACTGGACGCCAGAACATTATCCATATTGATTTACAGAGGAATGCAACACTGACCCACATGTTCTATACCACCGTCAGTTTGTTACTATGGCAATGTTAAATGTTGATAGTTATTCATAATAAACATCAGTCTTATCTAATCATTTATAATTTAGTCGAGACATGTCAAAATAGTTATATATTTTTTTCAATACATATAACGAGCTACTTGAATCTGGAAACCAAAATTATTCAGTACAAAAAAATCCAAAACTTACACGTGATAAATAATGCAACTCCACCAAACTTCATCTTAGAAACACACGAGTCAACTCAACACAGTACAGTACACATACCAACACGAGACATCGCCAGAAAGAATATGTTTGCCACGAAAGCCTCAAACATAGGGGCGGAGACAGACACTCCTTAGTTTATTACAGATGAAGTAGGTGGAGTTGGGGGGGGGGGGGGGGAGGGGTTGGGGGGAAGGGGTTGGGGGGAAGGAGGTTTGTGGTCTGGGGGAAGTAAGCGTGACCATTGCCCTCCCCGTAGCGGACACTCAAGCGTTCATCCACGTACTACAGTTAGTACCTGTATATACTTTACACTCGTCAAGCTAGTTCTGACATTCATCTAGATCTAGACAGTAAAAATTTTCACCCATAATAATATACATTTCACAAATTAAGTAACTTCACGTTAATGTAGGACTATTTCTACGCGCAGATGGTCTCTCCTTCCTAGCACACGCATACACACGGACAGGCACACGCCAGCCAGGACTATTATTAATGGCTAAAGTAGCAAAGCGTCTCACCTATTTCCATATGAATGGTTAGCGAGGAGGAACTATCACAAGTGCCGTACCTGATATGTGGCTTCCAGATGGACTTTCACCCTTATGCCATTCAACTATCGGGTCATTTTCCCTTATAAAGAAAATGAGGTTACGTTTGCATTATTAATACTCACTCAAGTGTAAAAAAAAAAAAAAACGATTATCGACGACTACAATATAGAGACACTGAATAATGCATACTACACAAATAACTATCCTGCGTATAAATCGATCTTGACAGTCTCTACCTGCCTAAGTCTCTACCTGTCCGAGTTACACTTGTACTCGACACGCGTTTACAAAGTCCCTTGACGTTTCTGTTCACCCAAAACATCGGTAAATTCAACTTTCTCCTTTTCTGCCTGTAATATTTTTCACCATGACAAATATTTACAGGGAAAATTGCCAAGTACATATTAAGAACGTCCGTGGTGTCTTCTGGAAATTACCAAGTACAACCAAGAATTAAGTACATTCACCCTAGCTTTTTTTACCTGAAGATTAACCACACTAACGCTAGCCTAATCTACATCCGGTCATTAAAACACGTAAAAACACCAAGACAATTATACCTCCTCTCTGATAATTATCTTCCTTGACTGAATAAATTATCGAGCACCGGAATTACACTGAAATGATAAAATAATACTTTGATTAACTGAACATAGTGACTGACGCATTCTAATCTACGAGGCTTTTCATCAGCTGTTTCGTCCTAATTATCACCTGTGATATCCTAATTATTAAGGATGGATTAAGGATGTGCTAGAAGGCTGAATAATATATGTTAGGCAGCCATTAACAGTAGCCAAGTCTGGATATTTTCAGAAATTTATGACAGAATAAGTCTGATATTGTTGTTGAGAGTTCATTACATTTTCGTGTTTACAATTTCGGACGCGCAAAACACGCACCTAATACTTGTGGAAAGGAAGAATTGAGGTGTTAATTAAGGTTTCATATATCCGATGCGCTCAAATTCGACACTCTGGGATGAAGAACGTCGACATCAGCACAGTATTGATATCTGGCAAAAGAGGAAATTCACATTGTCATTTTTTTATACTAGTAAATCAGTTTCAGTTAGCGTCTTATCTTACTCAAGTTGGCAAAATTACTGAAAGACTTTATCAGACACAGGATGTATTATGAATGACAAATCAAAAGGTTGAAAATAAGGTTGAATCTACACATAAAGAGAATCTTAGTTACTCGAACGAACATACAAATCACGTCAATACTGGTACTCACAAACTATGAAATAATTCCCCATAGAATCGTTGCATTAATTGAATAAAATAATTCACTGAGAAATAAAAGCGTAAGAAACACGAATTTACACAGAATTAGCAAGGTTGATAAGCAGGAATACTTGCAAAATCATGACACTTCCCGGTAACACTATCTGGTAACTCACGCCAACTGTGTTCGTCAGACAAGAGCTATCAGATTTCATATACTCCCACTATACTATATACCAGGGTAGTGTGTGTAATGGTGCAGTGAAGCCATAAATGGGTCAACTACGCTGGTATCTTGATAATTTATTTACTTCACCTTAACAGAAAACTGAATTGGGTGTTATTGTGTATATTTAAAGTGTTCAGTATAGTATATATCGCCACATTTAATGTTTGATAGTCCTGACCAATCATAGTGTAATCAATATTCTTAACCTAAGCTCTGACTAGCCACAGCCACACGTCGGAAGCACAACATCTGTGCTTGACTCAGTCCGTCCCGTCCGCTCGTCCTTGAATTACGAACACAGTATAAACTAAACCTTGTATATGGATATATTACACGATTTCTCACGTAACACTTGCCTATTCGCATTGATGTTACGACTGCGCCTCAACAATTAAAGTTCTTTCTTTAATAGACTGTCTCCACTATCACCAGATGATTTTATTTAGCTCTGAGCGACACCGTACACGAAGAATTAGTAGACTATCCCCAGACACCGCGTAACCACCAGTCCATTAACAAATATTTTTTTTAATTACACTGTACATTCACCTATCTGAAATGGCAAATAGTTTATCGGGCATTGTAATATTAGAGTAAAGTTATAATATCACAAAATATACCAAATAATTTATATAAAGATTCAGTTATGAGTTTATGACACTACACACACGGACAAAAGCCAAACTAAATCACGTAGACTTAAGAGTCATCGCTACAGCCCAGAGGAATATGAGTCATCGCTACAGCCCAGAGGAATAAGATTCGCCCCTGGGTAAGATGGAGCCGTTTTAACTGAGGCGGCTTTGTCTTCTCGCTGTCAGGGGTCCCAACATGCATACCAGTCGTCTATGCAGCCTCCTCCCCGCCAAAGGAATAGAGTTAAGACGCTAGGGGTACGTACATTAAGCTCCAAGTATGTTGGGGTGACAATCTGACAACTTTAACATTAGTTGGGAAGCTTAAGTGTCTGTTTACCTCTTTTTGGCAGCCCTGGGGGTATCATTGTATTGCCTACCAGCCAAATATAATGAAAATGTCCCAAGGGATGTGAGATGACTACGACTTCATACTAACACTAAACTAAATAACTGTTTATGTATTGTAAATATAATCCACTCTTAATCGGTAATCTTCAACAATACCTGGAGGTAATATAAAAGGTTAATAATTTACATACATAAGTGGATTAAGTGATGCGATAGTTAACAACCAATTGAAGACACAAGTAGATTAGGTTTTATCTGCTGGACTGAAATGGTTTTGATTCCGTTTATAATATCATAGTTAACAAGAACAAATACCCATGGTGATAACGCCGAGCTTCTGAAAGTATGTGAACCCTGGATACATGGCTTGGGGGCAGGAGGAAGAGGCAGGGTGTGAGGGAGGGTTTTAGGGTGTGGGAGGGTGAGTGAGTGTGAGGGAAGGGGTGAGGGAAGAAGAGAAGGATGCCCCCCCCCCCCCCCCACATTCTTCAACGTCATCCACCGGCAAGAAATGTTGGACAAGTTCTGTGGTAGAGACGAGGAGCCTGGCTGGCTCTCACTCACGGTAAATCCGGTGTACAGTATATATATAACAGCCCCGTCTTTCCCTTTGTATATCGTATATTTGTGTGTATATGCGTGTAGTATTAACCAATAAGTATGATGTGTATGCTTGTAACACACACACACACACACACACAAGAACTTTAATTATCATCACACACATACATGCACTGGTCAGTAAACCCCACAAATCAATCACACACGACAAGAAGACTACCACTTAACCCCTGACCTTTCAATTGGGCTTCCATGACTTTACATAACGTCAAAGTTCAGAGTTCATTTGATTTGGGAGAGGAGGTTAGATTAGGGTATGGCAAGTTAGATTAGGGTATGGTAAGTTAGATTAGGGTATGGTAAGTTAGATTAGGGTATGGTAAGTTAGATTAGGGCATGGTAAGTTAGATTAGGGCATGGTAAGTTAGATTAGGGTATGGTAAGTTAGATTAGGTTAGGGTAAGTTAGATTAGGTTAAGGTTAGGTTAAATTAATAATCATTATTCATAGCGGATAGATGATAGTGTAGTAATGAAGGAAACACGACTAAGATGGAGTTTTATTCATGTCGCTTCGTCACTAGATTTCCAAGGTATTCATTCATCATTTACTGTATGCTACTCTCGTACCTAAAGCCGGGTTCTGAAACATCATAGCCACAACAAGGGGCAGATACATGGACATTAACCTCAAGCTTATTTAACCCTTGAGATTAACATACCTAAGTACACATGGACATTAGCCTTAAGCTTATTTAACCTCTGAGATTAACCCCCTCCTCCTCCACCCCCTATAAATGAGCCCCAACACCAATTACACCACCAGCACCTCACCGAAGTGTTGTCACTCTGCCACCACAAGAGGGTAAATGTTTACACAGGAACCCGAAACTACACTCCTGGCAAACACTGGACGACCCCGCCGCTCTTTAGACACGTGTTTAGGGGGGGGGGGGGGGAATTAAATGTTTATGTAATACTTCACTGTTGAGAGAGAGAGGACCCCTTACATGCAATAATTATAACCTAACCTTATCTTTCAACACCACTTCCACTCAAGACTGGCATACAAACAGTCAATATTAAAAACCCACTCTTTACCTTCCCTAAACCCACTCTTAATCCTCTACAAAGGGTATAAGTAGCTAAATCCCCTTATGTCTCATCTGTTAATCCAGTTAACCTCTTGAAATACCTGAGTGGGTTAATCTCTTCTTCACGTTAAGGGTTCTTGGCTTGGTCTGTAAATCGTGTTTGTAACTGCAAGCGAGGTGATGTTTTTGATACACACACAGACAGATACATACACACACACACACACAATCCCCCCCCCCCTCTCTCTCCTTAAGCCTATTTCAATACTAATTTTCATCCTATTTCCTTGGACTAAATTCACCGCCTCTCATGTCAACGTCTAGTTCCTTCCCCGAGACACGTTGCTACAATGACTACTGTAGACAGCTCGCGCCAACGCCATTCTTGGAATTATTTGGCAAATTATCCTATTATTCGACTCTCCGCGGTGTCCTTGAGAGAGAGAGAGAGAGAGAGAGAGAGAGAGAGAGAGAGAGAGAGAGAGAGAGTTTATTTAGAGAAAAGATAATTGGGGGAGAGACGGGGAGTAATTGAGTGAGTGATTGATAGAGAGAGAGAGCAGCACTATAACTAACGATACAAAGGTCGTCGCGAGATCTGCATTCAAATTAACAAAAACATTTTAACAACAGTAACGTGTGGTGAAGGCAGAGTCCACTTGCTTACTGTGTTTACATACGACTTCCTAAAACACATCTCTGTTTACACACATCTCAGGCATATCCCTATTCTTTAACCCTCGAGTACTAACATTAACCCCTTGAGAAACGTTTAAATTTCAAGAGAAAGAAGCAAAAGTTTCTGGACACAACTCAGTACTTAGCCGCTCGTGTGGAGTCTGAGAGGATGTAGTCCGTCCTCTCGAGCTATCAACAACATAAGCTGATAATAAACCACCTCATGAGTTTAAGTACTAACCTAACCTGACGTAACCTAACCTTAACCTTACCTAACATGACCTAATCTAATCTAACCTAACCAAACATTACCACGAATTCCAAGACGAAGCTGATAATCTGAAAACAAGACGTCAGAATGTTTGTTTGTAAGTATAGAGATTAAATTATGTGTTAAGAGTGCTTATTGCCACTTGAGGTTTAGTTTTAGGGTTTAAAATTACGCTAGGGTTTAACATTTCTCTACTTGAACTACCGTAAACTACTTCATTACTCGGGTACTGCTAAAAAGATTCAACACAGGAGGTAGAATTTCATGTTCTAACCTACAGGGAGTTTAAGCAGATTATGTCGAGAGGCTACAGGTACGTTTAGGCTTATGGTGACTAGCCTAGGATGTGTCTCTTCCTTGACTAGGCTACACTCTCCTGGAGGTAGAGACAATTATAGCAGAATACCCCCCACCCACCCTCGGGTTCAGGGCAGAGCGGACGAGCATAGTTGCCCCCAGTAGAGTTCAAAGACACTTCCCGGTGAGCAATAAGCAAGGGAGTGTGTGCCTAACTCCTTTCATCAAGATAAACAAAAAATAAACTAATGCCAGAGGCCTAACCTAGACTTAAAACTTGTCAGCGATACCTAAATTTCTACGCGTTTT
Source organism: Homarus gammarus (assembly GCA_958450375.1). NCBI lineage: Eukaryota > Metazoa > Arthropoda > Malacostraca > Decapoda > Nephropidae > Homarus > Homarus gammarus. The sequence goes on along the minus strand of CAUDMG010001203.1, from coordinate 1,280,287 downwards.
TGTGGGTTAACTTGTCAGCGATACCTAAATTTCTGTGCGTTTTTGTGGGTTAATTCATCTTTTTCGTCAATAGCAGCCATCCATCCCCCCTGTATCTCCCCCAAGCACTATACTACGCCAGTTGGGTGGGAAAGACCCAAAGTGCACACTTATGAAATCTAGGTTGGATAAAGGTTGTCAAGGTGACGTTTGCCAGGTTCAGAGTCAGTCAGACACACACACACACAGCGCTGTACGTCGCACCCGGCCATAAGAATAAACCAGGAACCTAATACGTTTAGGAAAAAACCCATTAATGTATAAAGTATTTCAAATTCAACGTCATTTTAAGTATAATTTCATAACTATTTTCTATTTTTTGTGACCGAAGGAAAAAAATTGTATAGTTGAAATTTTACCATAATATCCAGCAAATGCGTTACTAAATATAGCCTATAGATATAATATAGACTTTAAGGATATCTGCAATCAACTCAAACATTACTACCTACTGTACTTCCCTTAACAGTTCAATAATATTACAGCTGTGGAGTGAACTAACAAACCAAGCAGCTAGTGTTCCCACGCGCTAAATAAACTCAACACCAATGGTTCTCAATAAATTCTAACTACATTTCGCATAAGTAAAGTAAATTTATCATCAGAATGGAAAAAAATTACATAAGAATCGTAACCTGAATGAAATGCGTACAACAGCTGGACTATTACAGATATAAAAAAAAAAAGCCGGTACACTTGTCCATACCGCTAGAGGGAGAGAAAGTTGCGTCCGAGTTCCCGACCCGTTTACTTGACTGGTTTAAAATTCCTTCCTTCTATTTCTCTAACGTAATCGCCACTCTACGGTAATCTACAAAAATTAAAATCATACTAATTACCGGTATGATAATGGTAAATGATTCGTTACTACAATATTCGAACGCTAAAATAATCTTTACTACAATAATCAAACGCGATCGCTTCTGTTTACGTTTGACTTATCCTCAACAGCTAAGCTCCCAACGCTCACTTACGAACCCTCTTTAAAGTGTGGATAAACAGCGAGCGTATATACACAGATCCTTACTAAAATAAACAACCTCTCAATTGACCATAACATGTGTATTTTCTTTTCAACACACACACTTTACGGTAACCTGTACAATTGGCCTACCTAATAATCTATGATATTCACCCTTATTTAATTACCTCCAGTACAATTCTTACAGTAAACAATTTATAATATTAATCTTGGAATAATTATTAATATTAACTAATCTCCAACAACTGCTATTTAAGTTTCAAACACTTTTATTACCTAATGGTACTCAACTCTCTACTAGCAGACTCCAACACCCCTAACCTAAACTAATAGTACTCAACTCTACTAGCAGACTCCAACACCCTAACCTAACCTCGTCGAACCCCAGCTGGACTCGGGGGCGACAGGATGGTGTGGGGGGGGGGGGGGGGGGAACAGGTTGGGTTCCTAGTAGCCCCCGAGGACGCTAGCATTCCAGCAACTAGCAGGTGTGTGGGTACTAATGCACAGGGTAGCCCGGCCACCTGAAGGCCTACCACTCTTATAGTAGAACAAGGCCATGGCAATACTGGTTAATTCATGGCCATGGCGATATACTGGTTAATTCATGGCCATGGCGATATACTGGTTAATTCATGGCCATGGCGATATACTGGTTAACTCATGGCCATGGCGATATACTGGTTAACTCATGGCCATGGCGATATACTGGCCAATTCACGACGAAGTCCCTTAACGTGTGGTAGAGTACAATACATATATAACTATGATGCTCTCTCCAACCTGAGTCTTACAAGCCAGTGACCTTGTTAAGTTGAACTCATGCCAAATAACGAGTAAAATAAGTTAAGACAAATATCTACACCGTAATTAAAAACCAAACAAACACAAGTCATAATCTTGAATGAAAACACAAAAACGATTGTTACGACATACTATATAGACAAATAATAATAATAATAATAATAACTAAACCAAGCCATAAATATAAGGTAATGACCCCCGCTCCTTCATAGTTCACGGTGAGGCAAGGCAAGCAGATGTAATGAACCAAGCGAGGCGAGGTGAGAGCGGTGGTGAGAGGCGCACCACATCATACAGTTGCGTCGCTTACCTCACCACCCGCTACAACACAACCACACTGGCTGGCTATTATGTAAGAACGTGATCACGGTCAAACTAACATTTTTATTACAATTACATATATCCTATTATTATTATTACAACCAGGGCACAGAAACTTACGGGTAAACTATTAAGAAAACTAACATCAATATTGCCAACACAAGGAGATTAATGTCAGAACGTAGATATTGTTTAAAATTTCTGAGATACAGTACAATGTGTTTAAAGGAAGTGTTTATACGATACTGTCTCGATCCAACCTCACGAATATACAAGCCGGGCCTACCAGATGTAAACATGTGGAATGTGATAGCGAGCTAGTGAGTCAGGATGTATTGTCTGTTTCAATATTACAATCTATTACTTTACCCTCTCCTGGAATATATTTTTGCGAGCAATAACTAAACATCTGCTGAAAACAGTCACCAAGTGTACGAACGAAAGAAGCATTGGAGTTACAATGTACTGTATACAGCTGACAGGAACATAAACAAATAAAATTGGTGAACTGGCAACTATTAATCACCGAGCGTCGACGGCACTTGGGTGATATAAAACTTACCACATGGCCATTCATAATATGATACAAGCGTTGTAATCCATTGTAGTCTTAATCGGTAGTTCTGGTGATTAAGCGAGCTTATCGTGGCTTTATCGCTAAAACATATAGTCCACTACAAAGCCCGTAAGGACGATATGAAACTAATTATTTCATGAAATGACCGACCGACAATGCTCAGAAATACAACTGCTTAACCTGTATGAGTCCTAATCCTTTCACTGAACGCCAATCTTAAGGGACTCTCCAAATCCATTAAAAATGAAAGTAAGGTTACCCTTTCATACACTTCAGTCCCCAACTCTGAAACTTGTCAATATGCTGCACTTGTTCCATATTATATTTTTCCTCTTCTAAGTCGAGCTAAGAATTACTCTGTCTCTATGAGTAATGATGCTTTTAAAATATTGTTCAGTATCACTTAATAAACCTTTGAAGAAGAGTTAAACCAACGTCCTCACACACAAAATACAATTAAGTTTAACGCATCACACCAAGTGCTTTTATTTTCGTCAATGAGTCAAAGGTTTAAAACTTGGTCACTTTGTAGTCACATATAAAACTTCTGAAACTATATCAAATAAGCAATTTATCACAAGGTATTTTATTCACAATACTTGGCTCATATTGCACCTGCCTTACTAACCTAACGAAAAGAAGTGCACCGGTACTTTCTCAATGAACCAGAAAACACTAACTTACCAAACGTGGAAAATCTAAGCTCCCAGGTCCACTATGGCACTTCCCTCGAATCACCAAAACAAAGATCCACACTACACTACACACATGTGCCCACGCGTGGCTGCTACTTCAAACTGGCTCAACCACCACCCTTGTACCTTGGAAGGGTAGCAAGAATCTCTAGTATGGGGGGGAGGGGGGAGTGCGAGGTGACTTAGGCCTAGTACATAGATTAGTACTGCAATGATATACGTTGAATAAATACTACACAGTTGCCGAAAGAATGCCGTACCATATGTACGACTGTTTCTGAGAATTTCAAACCAATTTCACGTTATGGGTATACAAAGCAAGTACAGACTCATATATAGTAATATTATCCAGCGTTTAAATGAGCGGTAGAGAAGCGATATCTAACAAGGATAAATACTTGATGTTTTTTTTTTAACCTGTAGTAGAAAAGCTTGCAACTATCGGCATGTTAGCGGAGTTTGGCAATGGTCAAGTATTTCAAAACAGTGGTGTGATGTCCTGTCGTGTTGGTTGTTCTTGATAGTATACTAGATCAAGCTTGCTCTAACAGCCTAACAAAACAGCTATAACACAAAAGTTTATTATATTCGGTGTGATAGACGTTAGGTGTACCTGTTATCTTCAAAGTATTGTATTTTTTTTCTAATTATAAAAGAACAAGAGTTGGGTACCATGAATGAACTAATGGCAGTAATAAGTTCCCTTTTTTTATTAGAAACTTATAGTAACTAATGTGCACAGCTTGTTGGATAGTCAGGTCTGGATTCACAGATTGGTGAAACTTGGTACTATGAAAATTCCTTCTAACCGAGGATGTAAAATTTAACCGAATTGATTTATATATTTTAAAGAACATCCAAAATAGGTACCAACTTTTTATTGAGACTGCCATAACTATATACGTTTACTTAGCACCAGTTACGAGGCAAAATAATCTAATTCCAACTTCAAAATAGTGCCAAATTATTGACCAGTTCATAATAGTCTAAAATTTTGGTAGAATTTTATTGAGTTCTTGACAATCAGCGGCATTAATACATCAGTACGGCTCTCGGTGAACCAAGGTCGGTAGTGTTGCATCACCAATATAATTTGATCGCCCCTTCGTCCCTCACAAGAACACAGGGACATCTATCTTAGTAGTGAGGAGTTGTGTTTAGTTTTAGAATCAACAGGATTTTGACTTACATGAGTGGCCAGATTTCAAGGTACAGTTACTTATCTGCGAGTGACTGTAATCTGAGCCAGGCGTCTGCTGTTAAACTTTAATCTATTCACAGAAAACAGGATTGTGAATATCACCACCTCAGTGTTACAAGTTGTCATTGAAACCTGTCTTCAAATAAAATTAAGATTTGAATGCGCTTATTTATACATTAAGATTATTTTGTAAGTAATTTCAAACTATCCATTATTCTATCGTATATTCAAAAATTAATTTATAGTTTTGGAGATTCCGTAACTTAACCTAACCAATCACCGCCTGGAACCTAAACAGAGAGTAAATGACGACAATTTTAATTGCGTAATTCAATTGGTGATTGGGATGAAATGACCATAGTAGGACAACACGTTACGAATAGCAATGAAGAATATGAATGTTTCCTGTAAGAATAAATGATAATGAAAGGTCATGAGAAAATACTTGAACTTGACATTAAAACAATTTCCTTACCACAATCTACCCTTGACAGTATTGTAAATGGCGTTTAACATTTCCCTTATTGATAATTTTACCCTAAGTGTAATTTGTAAATGGTGTAATTTCATGGTTTGTCAGCCCAGTTCACTCAATGGAAATAATGACTTGTGAATTCCATCATCGTATCATTTAACGCCACATTTGACGTTTTAGTGTACCTGTTGCTCATATTGTAGTGGTTTAATAATTAGGCTGTCATAAATTACTAAGCTACTGACGGCAGGGAGGAAGGGGGCGGAGTGATATTACTGGTTAAAAAAATAAATGCAAAAATTACAATACATCCAATAAAAAAATTCCTTACCCCTTGAGTACGGTGACTACAATGAATGTCCTAGCTCTTTAAATACAATGATCTATCCATTGAGCACGATGACTTTACTATGAACGTTAAGTAGTGCTCATTCTGAATCTTATATTTCCTTTAAAGAAACTAAAATAAAATGTATCCCCTCCCCCCCCCATTCACGTGTGGTCATTCATACCTGATGTGAATAATAAAGGGATTTACGAGGAGGAAATAAGTATAGTAAGGTATTCAAAAGATAATTGGAATAATCCTTGTTAAATTCTCCCCAGGTGTAAATGGTTGGGATAGATAGATTATGAAGTATTTACTCTACCACAACTACAACCACCACCACTATCAGCCAACAAAATTATCAACAAGGGACCACCTGAAGATTAAGCACCCCCAGCTTATTTCACCTGAAGATTAGACACCCCAAGTTTATTTCACCTGAAGATTAGACACCCTAACGCTAACTTAACATCCTACCAAAGTCTTATCTACCACCAAAACACTACCTGCTAACCAATAACGTTTATCAAGCACTTACATAAGAACATAAGGAGTCTGCAATAGGCCGGTTGGTCTGTGCATGGCAGCTCCTGTCGACAGTTACTACCACTCTCTATCATCCATGAATCTATCCAGCCTCCTTTTAAAACGTTCCAGCGTTCCAGCACTTACTACAAAGTTGGTAAGCTTGTTCCACTCGTCCACCACCCTATTTGTGAACCAGTTCCTTCCTATCTCCCTCCTAAACCTAAACTTATCCAACTTAAATCCGTTGTTCCGAGTCCTATCCTGCTCGGATATTATAAGAACTTTATCTATATCCCCTTTATTGATTCCTTTCACCCACTTAAATACTTCTATCATATCTCCCCGCACTCTTCGTCTTTCTAGGAAATGTAAGTTTAGTTTCTTTAACCTATCCTGATATGGAAGGTTTCTAAGTCCCGGAATCATTTTCGTCATTCTTCGCTGCACCGACTCTAGTGAATTGATATCCATTCTATAATAGGGACACCAGAACTGAACCACCACAAGCACAATACTTTTCACTACAAACACAACAATCACTAACACCACGACTATACACCAGATCAACCACAACAACAATCACCACCACAACTACAACAATCAAACCCTCATCCATTTAGTACAATAAGCAACTTTTTTTTACATATATAATAAATAAAATACTAATGGGTAACTATGAATAACAGACAGACAGACATTAATCACACATGGGTTAATAAATTGTAATTATCGACTTAAATTACGTCTGTGGCATAAATTGGTTAATGACGGTTAATAGCAGTTAATTCGTATTAAATGTAGATATTATTCAAGGTTAATTATGTGATGGCAAGACTGTAGGAGGAACAGGTGAGGGACGGGAGGCGAGGGAGGGAGAGAAGCCAGGCACCAGCGTCACTCCGTCACTCCCGCCACATTTGAACCTCCTCCACTTTTCTCTACCTCCTCCTCACCTCCTACCTCACTCCACCTCACAACCTTCTCCTCCAAAATCACCATAAATTCACTATTAATTTGATGTCATTATAATTAAGCTTTATAGTCAAGTTATTCCGTACTTACCGAATATTTGTGGAAAAGAACCGATAGGATTTAATGCCCGGACACTCACATGAACACTAACGGACGCTTTGGCGGGCTGATCCTGATTGGCTACCATGGTTTGAGACCGGTGCTCCCATTGGTTGAAGGAGATTGTAAACTAGAGCGGCATTGGGTTAGTGATGACGCGTGGACCTACTTGAACTGTGATTGGTTGGAGGAGATTCAGTTTGAAATAATGACGCTTGTGGTTGGTGGAGACGCCATGATACACAGCGGGCGAGGAGGGAGCAGGTCACCTCTATTGAGCCTCACTCTAGGGGCGAGAGTCACAAAATGGCCGAACACACTCTACCACATTCCCGTTTAGATATCATTTTCAAACCACCACTTCACTCATTAACAATTATACCACAACATATACAACAGAAATGACAAAATCTTAGTTTTTTAACCTCATAACTAACAATGGAAACTTAATTAAATTCGTTTTTTACCCCTTGATATTTTTAGATATTAAACTTTATAAAACTTACATATGGAATAAAATCCTTAACTTACCTCAAATTTATTCCAGTGGAGGTATTAAGTACTCATATGTATATCACACACACATGTATTTATAACTCACCTTAATCTACGTTGATATAACCTTTATAAATAACTCTCAAGGTTATAATGCTCAGCTCTATATAATACTCTTCATAAAGTAGTTCTACCCAGTTATTAGCTATTTAACATTAATTTAACTCTATATCTAAATTACTGATAGGAATAATATGAAATTCTACACCAAATTCTACAAACTCAAAAAAATGCTGAGAAATGTTGGAATTTTCACATTATATCCAACATAACAATGAAAAAAAATTCCACATTAAATACTGAAGAATAATAGTAAAATTTCCACATATTATTCCTATTTATAAGACTACGTTAGCTAGTTTGGGATCACATGAAGATCAGCCACCCTCCTATTTCACCTGATAATTTAACATACTATTACTACCTGGGTTAATTTAGGTTAGGTTAGGTTTAAGTTAGTATTAGTTTTTAACCATCAGGTAATATAATATAGGGTGCCTAATCTACAGGTCATCTTTCAATAGGTTTAATATATAACTAAACCAAATTTAAAACCACAGGGGGAGGAAATTAAGACTCAAATGTACAATGATATTTACTTATTAAAACAATTTCCTACTTGTATGTAAAATAGTTCGTGAAAATGGTTTGTTGCAAAAAGGGAATGAAACTGAACCTTTTCTGTATACTTGGTAATTATATTTAGAACAATCCTAATGTGTTAAAAAAATACCAAGTAAAAATGGTAAGACTAAAGCAATGATATACACGATTCTCTGCCAGTCAGGTTAGGTCATCAAGGTTCATAACTCGAATATTTAGCATCTAGGGATTTTGATACTTGACCTTAATTGGATGGGTTCAATTAGTAATGCCAGTTATAGGGGTGAAATCTATGTTAAAATTATTCCATTAGATCCTGTACATTAACCTGATACTAAATTAATATAAAGTAATAATTTTAATAGATCAACTGTTAAAATTACTGTATGTATGTATCAATTTCTGTATAATTTTGAGACTTTTTAACTAATTTTTGGATTAGGTTAATTTCAATAGTCAGGTGAATTCTTACATCTTCAGTACGCGAAATATTCCCACTATGACCCTTTGAGAACGGCGACCCTGGTTATTTTTTGCACAGGTCATTACGAGGAATTATTGACCTCATTCTATTTCGAGTCTTGAACGTAAGTGTACAAATGTAAATGCAAATTTTTATCTATTAAGTGTACAAATAAAAATTCTATTATTTCAAGTGTACGGTCGATCAATAAAAGAATCTATACCAAATTGTGTCGAGAAAATGTGACACAATGGGTAAAGGATTTTGACAACTCTACCGAGACAACAGGAGTCGCGGCGTTTATTCTGGGAGTCATCGACTACCCCAAGTACAGATAGTTTTTGATTGACTGTACATCTGTAGTGTTATTTAGTGTACATGTGTAAGTGTTATTTAGTGTACATGTGTAAGTGTTATTTAGTGTACATGTGTAAGTGTTATTTAGTGTACATGTGTAAATATTTCTAAACATAATTTTTAATACAATATTGTACATTACTTCCAGTGTACAACATTGATAATGCCAATATTTTGTAAGTGTTTATATCAGTCTAAATAATACTAATACTTCCAATTATATTCCCCGAAATGCTCAATAATAATATTCTTTATGCTTTTTCAACGTTTGTAGTGAAACAAATGTGTATCCTCTTGTCAATTTCCAAAATTTATTGTAGACTCAAAATAGCTCAGCTCACCTGTTGGCACCAACTGGCCAAATCCCTAATATTCAATTTTCTCACAAAAAGGATCTTTGCCATTCAAAAAATATATAGTTTTCCTCAAAATAATCTTTAATAGCAACTATTGGAAAAGCATAATTTACATAACTTGGATCATATTTTTTTTTGCGGGGGTTAACAAACACATTCACAGAAAATGCTTAAAATAAAATCCTGGCAATTTTTAAATACATACAGCTAAAAAAATTAAATAATATTAAAATCCCTTGGTTTACTGTGGAGTCCCTGTAAATTATCAAAAGATACTACAGTCCAATTATTACTTCATAAACAAGGGAAATTTTTGTTTAATTCTACAAACACTTGGACTTGTGGACTGGTGTGGACAACAGAGATTATATCCATCCTTAATATCAAGGAAAAAAGTTAAAACTAACAACCTTGGCAAATATGTCCACAAAAAGTAACTAAACCTCGTAAAGTTTACCCCGGGGTGACCGATTCTTCTAAACGGCAAAATAAGACATCCTGCAAAATTTGTAACGTAAACTGCAGTCTTGTTACAAGCGTTTCACGGCCGGCAAACTCTTCAAATAAAGAACTCTTCCGGCCGGTCTCTCACACAGTGAAGCCGTCCAAGCAGGGGAGGTTTTCGGTGAAGGATAATTCCAACTCTTTAATATGACCCAAATCTGAATTATTACTTTCAAATTAGCGATAAAATATACGGAGCATCTCGTCATCTCGGCTCCTTGAGAAATAAACAGACGTATAAATACCATCATGCTTGTACTAACTCCACTATCAGTCAGTATAGCTTATGTCCCTAACAAGTTTGCACTAGGAGGGTGTACAGTACATTGAAACTTTACAAATACCCAAAAACTCCTCACGATTTGTATAAAAATGACCGAACGTTATAAAAGCAACGCATTAAAGAGTACTGTTGCCGTTTCTTTAATTCAACATTGTATCAAAGAACAATTGGTTTCCATTTAACATTACACCCTACTGTTGGTAATGTTCACATACCAATGGAAAACATAATAACGGCCGGGCACTTCGGTCTTACTCGCTGTGACGTCGATCAGTCTTTTAACAATTTTTTTTTTGTTTTAGTCGAAGGTATAAAGGTCAATATACCTCCCACATCACCCCCGTCCATTGGTGAGCACTGGTGGGGTCACGCGGTGGGGATTCTGACCACCACCCCCACACGAGGGCCTCATCAGTGCTTGGTTTCCCCCATGATAAAGAACTCGCTCTCGGCACATCTCCTATCAAAGCCCGGATATGCTCCGAGACCTAAATTCTTAAACACGACTTGAATGCAATCGTTCCTTGTAATGCCTTCATCTACCACCACACGGCATAGAATTAATTGTACAAGTAGAAAAATGCACCTCAATGCTTCAATGCCTGAAACAATATGGCCATTAATTGCTACTTATTAATGAGTTGGCATGTGTCATCATTTAACATGTCGGGGAATATCAGGATGGATTTTATTTTACATCGTTCATCACTCAAGTGGTCTCTAAGAATTCCAGCCCAATATAGTTTGTAACATAAACGGCATTCATGAGTCACACACCTACGATCAAGACAATACATCAAATTGTTACGGGTCATTACTTATGTACAGCCTACAGTGCCTCTGCCTCCACGTTAGTTTTGAGTTTGTATCGACACTTCACTCGGAGGATTCGAGCGTCGTGCCTTTATTTTTTCACGTCTTGCTCACACGGTAGAGGGCAGAGGCTAAACTATGCTACTGTCTGGTAATTCCTAAACCAATTGCTCAATACTGTAGTGCAGGTAGTAATCGTGCATTAACAGTAGCAAAATATTGCATTTCCACTTCAAAAAATAAAACATTTTTTGTTGACAAATATTAATAATAATAATAATAATCATAAAAGAGTAATTGCAAAACCAATCAGTTTTATATATTTAGTAAGAAACTATACAAACTCAAACTCTGTAAATCACCCAATTGACAAAACTAGTGAAGTGCTTCTTTCTTGTACAGCTGCATAAATCTTATGATACAGTACATAACTATGCTCCACCTCTTACTTCATTCATATTGGGTTGATCCATTCAGAAGGTTCATTTTATGTTGAGCAGTGATTTACAGTCTCTTGTAACATACCAATGCAAATCTGAGGCTTCCTCAACCCAAGGATTTCCTCAACTCAGGGGCTTCCTAGATTCAAGGGCTTCCACAACCCAGGGGTTCCTCGACTCAAGGAGTTCCTCAGGGGTTAGAGAAATAGTGAGGGGAGGGGAAGGGAGGGGGGAATGCCACACTTGTAATGATATAAAAAGTTTGAGTTGTACACTGAGAACTATTATACATATACAATAGATTAAACATTAATATGTACTCTGAACATAACCTATCCTCTAGTTAATTTAAATTGGTTACATATACCCTCACAAAGTTTTGTACACACACAGTCACACACTTATTCAAGAGTTCTCACACACACAAGGAAATGATCCACCTTGCATTCCAATAATGAACGGCTTTATTATTTGTAAAAAAAAGGGGGCAGAGCGTAGAGGGGGAAATGGGGGGGGGGGGGGGGGAGGAAGATTATGTTTACAAACAATAACAATTACAGTGATGCCAAGGGAGGAGGAGGAGGGAGTGGGGGAGGAGAGAAGGTAAGAATTGCTCATATACAAAATGACTTTTTTGCCTTCATCATCAGTATATGCATTAAGGCTCTCACACACACACACACACACACACTACAGCTTTGTGAATTTTCTTAATCCAAAAAGCCTGACGATTTCCTTAATTCAATAATTGGACGAGTACCTATTTTGCTAACAACATCAGCCTTATGCATGTAGTCAGGTCATTTGGTGCACTCATTCCCCGCGGTTTTTGCTGTTGGGTAATTCCTTCAGACGCCTCCTCCATTTCCTCCTTGGGCTATTTACGTGCTGCTCGTCGCCCTGATTTTGGAGTGGCCTTGGGGGGAAGAGCGGCCTTAGGGGGGGTGATGATGGTGGTGGTGGTGCTTGTGGTGGTGGTGGCGGCGGCAGCGGTGGCCTTTAGAGTACTGGTCTTGGGTGTTGCTTTTAATGGGATCTTGGGCACAGCCTTACGTCCTGCCTTCAGAGGGGAGATTCGAGGAGTCTTGGTCTTGGTTAATGCTGCAGATAAAAGACCAAATGATAGAAGAGTAAAAAAAAAAAATAATAATTTAGTTTATCCTTACAATTAGTTTGATGGTTTTACCTTACAAATACTTCAATACTTTTAGATCAATTAAGACATAGTAATAATTAATAAAACAAATGATATCTGTAGCTTAAGTGTGATAATAAATACTGTACACTAGTTTGTCTTGCTGATTAATGATAGTTAAAAGAAAATTAATACCAAGAACAAAAAAATGGTAATGTACTGTATTAAAATAACAAGCCTGTAGTTAGCTTATACCCAGCACCTAATACTGACCTACAGCTCATACAGGTACAGTACTTGTTATCTTCCACGTACTGTGACCGTTTAGAGTGCTACATAAATATACTCAAGCGTAATCGACCTATTTCTAAATATTCCATAATTCACGTCTGAGGGATGGTCACCACAGCCCCCCAATTACAATATTTTAAGGGCTGTTGTCACCAATCTCCCTTACCCCTTGAGATTAAACAACATTTTCTTTATCACATACAAGTGTACTATATATATGAAAGAATTAAATCTCATACAAAAAGTAAACCAATTTGTATATAACTGCATACACAAAATACCAATAATATTTCCTCCCAATAAATAGTAAATAAAAATATTATTAAATATTGGTATCTTTTATGTTTTACAGTCTTATATAAACCATTGTGTGTGTGTGTGCGTGTCTGTGTGTGTGTGTACAGTACGTAGTGTGGTAGTGAAGGAATCAACTAAGAGATGGAGCTTTATTCCCGACTTTTCATCTCTTAGTCATGTTTACTTCACCACACACACGCATGCACACCCACCATATACCGGTCTACACACACATTAAAGCACAAAGAACAAGGTACAGTACAGCATATTGAAGTTATTTACCAACAGAGTAAATCCTATGATGAGACAAGACATTACTCATTCGTCAAGGAACAATTACTTAAGTCCTGTAGCTAAAACCTGCCCATATCTCTTCACTCGACAGTAATTGTTCCTTGAAGTAAAACAAACCACAGAGATATTACTCACAATGGCACAAGAGATTGAAATTATTATTATCACCAGCTATATTATACTGCCCTAAGCAAACTGACCTTAGGGCTGCCAACCATAAACTGACATATTGAGTGTTTGTTCCGGTTCTCATGACCTTTAACCTAGTCTCTCAAGTACCCTGTATATTAAGACCACCATCAACGTCCTCGCACACAGCCAAGGGACAATTTTTATGACCTACATGTGTACAGTAAACTAATAATAAACATCTTCAATTACTCGAGACTCTCAAGTGGTAACCCATAATGTACACTAGTAAACTTAAGTCGTGTCGCCTCTCACTACCCCACGAACCCAGAGATTCAGATTTACGAACCCCGAGGGATTCAGACTTATGAACCCGAAGCAATAACTGAGGCATTATTCTGCCCAGAGATGCTTCGGATTCACTCGTCTATTCGGATTCGATCGTCTGAATCTCGGGGTTGGTGGAGCAGTAAGAGAGGCTACAGTACTTTCATGAGCGGATCAGAAAACAAAGAATAAATCAATGTTTTTGTTTTTTACTTGTCAATAACATCCCAATATTAAGCTTTGAAGATCCAGAGAGAAATTTATAATGTAGTACAGTGAGATCTCTATTTAGTGGACTATATGGAAGGGAAAGTCCATTATATAGAGGGTCCGTTAGATTACAAATCTCCATCTAACAAACTACACTGATATATAAGTCCACTATATTGAGGTTTCACTGTATAACATTTTCACTGCATGCTTTTATATCACTGCAATCCACAACATATATTTCCCCGACCACTCAAGCAGTCAGCAGTGTCCCGGTACCTCTTAACAAAAGGCTCATCACTTCTCCTTCTGAACCATTTATAAACAGACCAATGCAACTTTACTGCTTCGGGTTCATGAATCTGAATCCCTGGGGTTCGTGATTCTGCTTCGGGTTCATGAATCTGAATCTCTGGGGTTCGTGATTCAGAAGAGAAGGTGGTGAGCCTTTGGCGGGTGACTAGAGCTGTACCCACCCCCCTCCACATGTCTTTCTCTAATTGCCGTTTTAATATTACTGTACATCAAGATTAATCACTGCTGGTTTGTAATGGCCACTGTTCATATACTTCAAAATCATTCCATTACATTTTTTCAATATTTACCAAATCTTTTAATACAATATATAGTACAGGATATCTTAAAAGAAATTAAAACCCTGTATTATGACAGAACTATTAATGGCCTATATTCATAAACTTTAAAATCATCCTATTACAATTTACAATATTTAAAGCAACATTTAATACAATACACAAGTACAATACAGGATATCTTACATAAAAAAAACAACTAACAACCCTGTATTATGAAAGAACTATTAATGGTCAATGTTCATAAACTTTAAAATCATTCTAGTACATTTTTCAATATTTACCGAATCATTTAATACAAATCACAAGTACAGAATATCTTACAATCTTCCCCACATATCTGTTACCAAGTTACAGGACCAAGGATATTACACTGACTGCATTCCCTCCCTTGTATATGGTATTAAATCTTCTCTGATGAATAAAATCTTCAACCAGTAGCCAAATAAAAACTTCAAAGTGAATGGGTTAAGCTACACGTTACATAGCATTAGTTACCCTCGGAAAACGTGGACAAATTTTGACTACGAATGGATGTCACTCCTTGTTGATATGTACAATGAACTGTCACTCCTTGTTGATATATACAATGAACTGTCACTCCTTGTTCCTATACCCAAGTGATTGTGAAACAGTTATAGAAAGAAGCAATATGCCACCAGTTGCTTTCACAATTGACTGAGATACAAAACAAACACGATGTCATTGTTTTTATTCACGAACCCTAAATGATTTAATATATGTCGTGCGATGAACAGGAACCTAACAAAAAAACTGAACGCGATGACCTAACAAACATCTGACAGTGAAGAACATTTTACAATAGACAGAACCAGATGAACAGATTCTATTCCGCCTGATTCATAAGCTACCGTTCATTACATGTTCTAAAATAAAATAATCATTTACAGTTCTCTGATAAATTGATGACCCAGTTGTATGGTTGAGCTGTTAGGGGTCGATGCTAATGACATGAAATAGTCTTAAAGGAATGAATCAACGGCTATGGGTAAGTATGATGAGATGCAGTCAGTCATTGGTTGATTCTCTATGTACTGTAATGAGATTGACTGATGATTGATTGGGGTAATTACATCCCTGGTGACGCAACAGCTTAGGTCAGCTTAGGTTGCAAAATTCAAAGGCTTAAAAGACTAAAACCAAATAATTTAAGGTAAACAAATAAATAACAACTTTCAAAAACGCCACAAAATTCTAATACCGTGCAGTGAGGTGTGGAATACTTTGAGCACAACAGGTAAGTGTAATGCAAAATATAACTAATTAATGTACTGTACAGGTAAGTGAATTGGTTCTTGTACAATAGATAGGGTGTACATACAGCAAAACCTCTATTTAGCGGACTACGTACATTATGTCGAGGGTCCGTTAGCTGTGAAACCTCCATATAATGAACTACATAGATGGAGAAGTCCGTTATACCGAGGGTCCGTTAGATGTGAAACCTCCATATAACGATTATAGGGAGAGAGAAGTCCGCTATATGGAGGTTTCACTATAACACTGATCACATTGTAAATCACTTTCCTATGTATGACAAATTTTATTGAAGTCTTTGTTTTTACCTTTTTTTCCCCTTGCGGTGGATGTTACAGGAACCCTAACTTAAATTACCTGTATGTGTGTGTGTGTGTACGTGTGTGTGTCTGTCCCGATGAATTCCAAAATGAACACCGCGACTCTTGTCCTCTCGGTAGGGTCGTCAAAATCGTTCATCTGTTGTGTCATATTTTCTCAAACAATATCACATGGATACTATTTGGTGCATGTGTACATTAAGACAGCCGTAGTGGTGTTGGTAAGTAGGGGCTGACGAGACCACTAACTCATGAGGTGTAAATTTTATCTCTTGACGTGTGACTAAGTGTGACCTCAGGTATACACACATTGTGATATAAACCAATTTTGTATTCAAGTCAGCAACACCACAAGATCATAACCCTCTCACTGTTAACCATTTTAATGATAATAACTAATACTGTACTATTACTGTTATTACTATTGCTACTATTACTTCTACTACTACAGGTACCACTACTGCTACTAATAATAATAATAATAACAGTACTAATAAGAATATAACTTTTTTCTTTCCCTTCTACTCAAAACACAATGAAATCTTTAAAAAAATTACCGCCCTCGTTGTAAAGCATCATATTTCATGCTAATTACCTTTCAAAAGCAAAACCCCTTTAGACAGTTGCCATCCCAGTTACATTTCACATATAGGTTGTCTCAGAAAAATTTCCCTGCCTCCAAATCACAGTGTCTCAGGGAGCAGGCAGGGAGGGATACAGGGAGCAGACAGGGACGGAGGGAGGCAGAGAGCAGACAGGAAAAGAGGCAGAGAACAGACAGGAAGGGAGGCAGGGAGATATTTCTGGGACACCCAATACATCTTTCCCTACAGTCAAATGCCCTCAAAACTCCTCTCAGCTCTTAAGGGGGAAGCCAGGACCCCTACCAAACTCTCAAGATCATCTATGTCATTCCAGCGAGTGTTATCATACTCAAGCTAAGATCACAGCATCGTATCAAGTGACGTTCAAAAATAATCGGTAATTTCGTTTGGGGGATGAAATTATCTTCTTCACTCAGCTTCAGTGTAATTCGGACTAATCCCCCCCCCCCCCCCCAACAAACAGTAAATCTCTCACCATTATTTTTGGCTAATCCTTACAAGTTACAGGAGATGCAGGAAAAAATACAATACATACAAGTAAGCGCAGAATACAAGTCACCTTCGAACGCCCACACATGCTACACACACATAATGCAGCTTCACACACACACACACAGTTACATGGGATAGTGCAAAATGGTATACAGTAATATCTCCGTGAACCAGAATCCCTCAAACACGGAACTCTCTGGTAGACGGAATTGAAATTTTCTTGGAAAATCATTTCCAAAGCTGGAATTTTTTGGAAAATTCCAGTTTTGGGAACTGATGATGGCCACTGTCCCTACAGCTAACTTCTGCAGACAATGGATACTCTTTAAAGGTTAAGAGGGGAGAGGGAGAACAGAAACACGCAAATGAATGGAAAAGAGACAGCCAATCAACAAATATTAAGCGCACACACCGATAACCCGTGGAAGAACCCCAACCAATCACAGAGAAACACCTACGTTCGCTGTACGAAAACTCGCTTACCCGAAAATTCTTCTCCTACACCTCTCCCTCACTACCAGAAGGTGATATTAGCCGAGACAATAAATAACAAAAACCCCGAGAATAGGCCTTAACTCACCCCCTCCCCCCTCCTCGGTCTCCCTATGTAGCGTAGTTTATTTAGTTGATATGTAGTGTATTTTACCTGTATATTTAGTTTACGAATTTATCAGGTGAATTATAATGAAGAGGTAAACACAACACAGCTACCACTCCATTACATTTGGTTTGTGTTTCAGTGGTCACAAGAGCCAACTACCATGACATCGTTCACCAATAACTACCCATTCCTAGTTCTGAAGACCTATTTCATTTCCTATACAGTTACTCTCTGACCACCACCCGCCTATTTATGTCACTTCTTAACTACCCTTTGTAGTATTTAAAGTGTAAAATATTATTTCACTTTTCCCCCAAATATTTATATCAAGTGCGGTGAAACCTCCATATAACGGAGTATATTGAGAGCAAAGTCCATTATATCGAGGGTCCGTTATATGTAAAACCCCCATTTTAGGGATTATATAGAGAGAAGTCCATTATATTGAAGTTTCACTGTGAACACCAAAGGTGAACGACACTCGGATGAACTGACAAGTGATCGAGGGAGGTGTGAGGTAACCCGCTAGGTGCCAGGTCTAATTAACAGGTGATCAATGTACTATACCTGTCAGGCCACAATGCACCATAGTTGGAAAATTCACTATAGACCAAAAAAAATAAGTCACTCCCTAAAAATGAAAAGCATTTACGTTTATTTCTTTTTTTAATTTCCCGTCCATGTTTTCCAGTATGGTGCACCGAGGCCGGACTCAGGAGGAACACACTGATATGTTTTCGCTGATGTAACCATTGTGTTCTGCTATGGTGTTCCCTCCTATAACACCATATACGAGTGATGTAATACCAGGTCAAATATTCTCTCCACGTAAGCACAGTGTCATCGGGGTAAAGTGTGAATCTCAAGGGTAATAACCACAACATCAATAAGTTATCTAGTTATGTGTGTCGTTGCCGTAGGTCAAAGCACATTACACCGTCTATAACTTAATCTAGCTTTACGTGTTACCGCCACAGAGAACGTGCGTGCGTGCCGGACGTGGTGTGGCGGGGGAAAGATCCAAGTGACCACGGGGGTCCTTACCTTATTCAATTCTTCTGGCCCGGGAAGTTACCTCGCTGCTCAGCAGGAAATGACACAAAAGAATTACCTCTTATTTGTGTGTGGAGAAACAACCTCATCACTGAAGGTTCTGAGTCAAGTTATCACCTGTTCTATGTATATCATGGTCTTACAGTATCTCAGTCCCACATTAACTGCAGGGTTGTCCTCGCGTGGCAATTATCTCATCTTATATCACATATTGTCATTTATCAATTACCTCCATATGGTGATAGCAAGTCCCTCTAGCACCTGCTGTATCACAGAGGCCGTTCCCTCCACCTTGAGGTAAGGTGGGAAGCTTGCATAACATCTATATAAACTATACAGTATCTATATCCAAGAAACAATATCCTCTATGGACTGCACGATGGTTCGTGCAACTTTATGGACTCAAGACTGAAACTCAACGATACTCACTTTTGGCTTTTGTTGAAGCAGGCGTAGAAATTTTGCCCTTAGCGGGAGTCTTGCTGCCAGCTCTTGGGTTACGTCTGGCGGGAGTTCGTGCAACTTTCTTGGGGCTCTCTTCTCCTGTAGAAGAAAGTACAAGTCACAAACCACAACCAACAATAACTTACAAAAAATACAGCAGAAAATATAGTCAAAATGTGTTTACTATTGTGGCTCAGACATTTAGAGAGAACAGGAAGAGGAAGACTGAGGAAGAATGTGTAACTTAGTGGGGGGAGAGGGAGGTAAAGGGGGGGAGAGAGGTAAAGGGGGGAGAGAGAGGTAAAGGGAGGGGGAGAGAGGTAAAGGGAGGGGGAGAGAGGTAAAGGAGGGAGAGGGAGGTAAAGGGAGGGGGGAGAGAAGTAAAGGGGGGAGAGGGAGGTAAAGGTGGGGAGAGGGAGATAAAGGGGAAAGAGATAAAATACCAAAAAACAACATAATGTTTGACTGCCAGACATTTATGACATCAAGTAGTTATGAGCATAATAAAACAGACAAAACAACTAATTATAAATGACTAAAATATCCAAATTTCTCTAGATAGCGGCCATACCATCTCAAGGCAAGAGAAAGGTCCAAGTGTACAGTAGCTACAACAACTATCTATGTATTCTTTGTGGGGGAAACAATACGAGACCATGGACGAGGGCTGTCACTAGTCACACGTAAACAGGGCATATTGACCCCCACCTGCATAGATAGTTGTTTTACTTACTGTACAATGGGAAAATATGGATCACCTGATAATTAAAGACATCCCAGTTTATTTTACCTGAGACACCCAAGCTTAGTTTACATGATAATTAGACATCCCAGCTTAGTTTACCTGTACAATAATCACACACCCTGTACAAGAAACACACCCTATGAGACACCCTGTACAAGAAACACACCCTGAGAGACACCCTGTACAATAAACACACCCTGAGAGACACCCTGTACAAGAAACACACCCTGAGAGACACCCTGTACAACAGTGGTTCTCAACCTTGTTTGCCCCATGCACTCCTTTCACTATATGTCAGAAGGTCATTCCCCCTTCCTTTCCAAGATTGTCTGCCTCAAAAAGTGTATTCCAAATAATATGCATATAATACTGAAAATCCTTTGTTTTTTCCATATTAGTATCAGTTTCCCTCCCCCCTGAAAACCTGAGGGGGGGGGGGGAAATTCCCCCCTGGTTGAGAACCCCTGCTGTACAATAATCACACACACCCTATGACACACCCTGTACAATAATCACACACACCCTATGACACACCCTGTACACATCTCAATTGCTTATCTGAACCCAATATATTTTCCCGTCCTGATACAGATCTATCTCTCTCTCTCTCTTCTTCTTCTTCTCACTATCTCTTTATCTCACTATCTCTCTCTTTATCTCACTATCTCTCTCTTTATCTCACTATCTATTCCCGTTCTTCACCTAATAACAACACCCAGGTAATTAATTCTTCTCTCACCTTCACTATCTGTCTCCTCATCTTCCTCAGACTCTACGCCGCTCTCTCCTGAAGACTCATCCTTCTTTTTCCTCTTCCCTGTTGAATTTCTCTTCCTCCTCCTCTTAAGCTGGTCTTCGTTTGTGTACAATGAAAGATCCACTGAAAGGCGATTTGCATGTGTCAGGATTTATTGTATATTAGGTACGGTGAAAGTTTATGAGATACGGTGAAAGTTTATTAGATCCAGTGAAAGTTTATTCAGATTTGAGAATTTATTATCATTTCAAGGTGAGGTTTTAAAAGTCTTGAAGTGTTTAAGTTTAAAATATTATGAAGTTCTTTACAAAAATTATAATTATAGCAAAAGGAATTAAAATTATTTAACTTGTAATAATTTCTGGTTAATGTTTTAAAAATTTTGTATCAATGGAGAAAAAGATTAAAATAACAATAGGTAATTAGTCTAAACATAATAAGAATAAGAATTACAAACAAATACACTCTTCATTACACTATTAATTACTTTACCAACAATAATCTAATTACAGGCAGTCCCTCACGTACGACAGGGATATGTTCCTTGACCCTGAATGTAAGTCACTTTGTTGGTAAGTCAGAACAGTGCTATTTCCATAATTTAGGATGGGTTAGATTAGTATAGGTTAGGTTAAAGCACAACCCTGCCCATACAAAGCAGTAATAAAATCCCATACATAACAAAATAATGTAAATAAAGTAATGTTACAACAGTACAATGAAAATGATGTAAAAAGGAGACTGCAATCACAAATTATTGCAATGAATGTACTGGGATCCCATCTATATGTGCAGGTGACCATAAGCCAAACAGGCATGGCTCAAGGTCTGCTTGTACAGTAGCTAAAACAACTATCCGTGCAGGTGGGGGTTGATACGCTACGAAATTTGACGTGTGACTAGTGACAGCCCTTGCATACTAAAATTTATCGTCCATGGTCTCATATTGTTCACCACAAAGCATGCGCAGATAGTTGTTTTAGCTACTGTACACATCAACTACCAGTGGGATCTACGCTACAATCTGCTTTTATTGTGACTAGTCGTTTACTGTTCTGACGTGAGGCCAACCACTCGTAAGACAAAGGGTCCGCTACCAAGCTCTCGATGTGACCTCAAATCCCCTTTTTCTGTGACAATTTGGAAGACTCTGAATACTAGACCACTGCCTTACTCTAACTTGAATCCATATGCAGGCAAACCTCACACACACACACCAACACAAGGAAATATTTACACGGTTATGAAATTTTCCTTGGTATTTCTTCAACAGACAGAAATCTAGACAGTCATAAATTAGTGGTAGTTTTCCCCTTGTGTTATTTGATACATATATACCAACTAACTTTAATGGCACGCTCAATCAGTCAGATATTTTGAGGAAGACTCAGGTGTTGAGATAATGAAGTTCTCGTAAATGATACAGTACGTTAAAATCAGCAGTGTTTAAATGACGAGACACGGTTACAATTGTCACACAGATAAACACACACACGAAGTAAGATGTTGCATGGCAGTGAAACACATCCAGGAAATTAAGAAGATGTATACAGGATTGAGTGAGCTGAGATGTATGACTGAGTTAGCTGAGATGTAAGACTGAGTGAGCTGAGATAAACTCCACCCAACTGTGCCACTATCTTGCTAAACACAATGGCTCAAACTACCATAAAAGCCAGTCATGTAACTCAAAAACTGTGCCACTATCATGCTAAACACAATGGTTCAAACAACCCTAAACTCCAGCCAAACAACTCACATCCGTCGGGATGATTCGCGTCAACGCTTGGTTTATCCGCCAACACGCCCTTCTCGAGGTCCATGGCACGTTTTAAAATGTTGTTAACTCGGGTCTCTTCTTCTGGTTTTAACCGCAGTGTTTTACGGTCTATCCGCTCCAAATTAACCGTCGTGAGGATGCAGTCAAAATCTGAAAGAGAAGCTTCATCATTAGCTGTTGAGAATGACTGTCGTTAAGGAAAAAATCTCAAAAGACATCATTATTAGCTGTTGAAAACGTGTAGTTCCCATCAAGTAACAAATACAGTAGTGCCATATTAACCCTTTGTGGACGATGGTTTAACCCTTTGATGGTGTTTAACCCTTTGTGGATAAATTTAACCCTTTGAGGACAATGATTTAACCCTCCAAGACTCAATGGGTTTAATAAACTACAGGTAGAGGATCACTTAACGATTATTTTCACCTGTTGATTAAAACACCCCAATGCTACCCTACCCTACCCTACCCTAACCTACCCTACCCTACCCTAACCTCTCTAATTAGTGTTAAGGTGTTTAATCATCAGGTGAAATAAGGAGAGGGTTGCTAACATGCCTCGGCTCCCTTAATAACACAACAACAGGTAATGGTGATTGAACCTAAATACAGGGGACATGATTCACTATAACGGGCACGTCTCTTTAAAGTCCGTTAGAGGGAGGGTTCATATATAACAGAAACCTCGATATAATGCACTTTACTCTCCATAGTCCTTTAAATAGGGGTTTTACTGTATGATGACCACCGTCCCTACAGCTAACCACCACTGATGACCACCATCCTTACAGCTAACTACCACTGATGATGACCACCATCCTTACAGCTAACTACCACTGATGACCACCACCATCCCTACAGCTAACCACCACTGATGACCACCACTGTCCCTACAGCTAACTACCACTGATGATGACCACCGTCCCTACAGCTAACCACCACTGATGACCACCACCATCCCTACAGCTAACTACCACTGATGATGACCACCGTCCCTACAGCTAACTACCACTGATGATGACCACCGTCCCTACAGCTAACCACCACTGATGATGACCACCGTCTCTACACCTGACCCAAGACCCATGACACACCCTGTACACTGAACACCTGACCCACGACCCATGATACACCCTGTACACTGAACACCTGACCCACGACCCATGACACACCCGGTACATTACACACCTGACCCACGACCCATGGAACACCCTGTACACTGAACACCTAGCCCACGACCTATGACACACCCGGTGCATTGAACACCCTGTACACTGAACACCTGGCCCATGACACACCCTGTACACTGAACACCTGGCCCACGACACACCCTGTACACTGAACACCTGACCCACGACACACCCTGTACACTGAACACCTGACCCACGACCTATGACACACCCGGTACATTGCACACCTGACCCACGACCCATGAAACACCCTGTACACTGAACACCTGGACCATGACACACCCTGTACACTGAACACCTGGCCCATGACCCATGACACACCCTGTACACTGAACACCTGACCCACGACCCATGACACACCCTGTACACTAAACACCTGGCCCACGACCTCTGCCACACTGTACACCCCCTTCCTCTGTCACACCCTGTACAACCCCTTCCTCTGTCACACCCTGTACAACCCCTACCTGTGCCACACCCTGTACACCCCCCTACCTGTGCCACACCCTGTACACCCCCCTACCTCTGCCACACCCTGTACACCCCCCTACCTGTGCCACACCCTGTACACCCCCTACCTCTGCCACACCCTGTACACCCCCCTACCTGTGCCACACCCTGTACACCCCCTACCTTCTGCCACACCCTGTACACCCCCCTACCTCTGCCACACCCTGTACACCCCCCTACCTGTGCCACACCCTGTACACCCCCCTACCTGTGCCACACCCTGTACACCCCCCTACCTCTGCCACACCCTGTACACCCCCCTACCTGTGCCACACCCTGTACACCCCCCTACCTCTGCCACACCCTGTACACCCCCCTACCTGTGCCACACCCTGTACACCCCCCTACCTCTGCCACACCCTGTACACCCCCCTACCTGTGCCACACCCTGTACACCCCCCTACCTCTGCCACACCCTGTACACCCCCCTACCTGTGCCACACCCTGTACACCCCCCTACCTGTGCCACACCCTGTACACCCCCCTACCTCTGCCACACCCTGTACACCCCCCTACCTGTGCCACACCCTGTACACCCCCCTACCTCTGCCACACCCTGTACACCCCCCTACCTCTGCCACACCCTGTACACCCCCCTACCTGTGCCACACCCTGTACACCCCCCTACCTCTGCCACACCCTGTACACCCCCCTACCTCTGCCACACCCTGTACACCCCCCTACCTCTGCCACACCCTGTACACCCCCCTACCTCTGCCACACCCTGTACACCCCCCTACCTGTGCCACACCCTGTACACCCCCCTACCTGTGCCACACCCTGTACACCCCCCTACCTGTGCCACACCCTGTACACCGCACCACCTCACCTGTAATGTCGTAATAATCGGGTTTATAAGTGCTGCAGCTCTTGTTGTCGGGATCTTCCGGAGACAGCCACCGGATCTTGATCTTGCGGGTGTTTTTAAAGACGTTCTGGGCGACTTGGCAAAGGTAGAATGTACCCTCGGAATTTCTCACTGCCACGTGCTCGTTTCTGGAGAAGATATACGTTAGTTTAGGGTTAGGTTAGGTTCTTAATCATTTTGTATGTTCATTTAGCTTTTGATCTTGATTTTGTATGTTCATTTAGCTTTTGATCTTGATTTTGTATGTTTATTTAGCTTTTGATCTTGATTTTGTATGTTCATTTAGCTTTATATCATTTAGTCACTTTTCTGAATTACAACTAAATTTTTCAACCCAATTTAAATGACATGAGAGACTAATAAACTGGAAAGCTATAAATGTGTCCAATTTCACCTAAGTGAGAAAGTGAGACTGTGTGTGTGTGAGAGAGAGACAGTGTGAGTGTGTGTGTGTGTGTGTGAGAGACAGTGTATGTGTGAGTGTGTGTATTACCTGAAGAAGACAATGAGTTTATCCTGCGGGGTCTTGGGCGTTGATGGCTCGGCTGTCTTGCGCACTCTGTTCAGGTTATCCAAGGCTGGGGACTGGTAGAGGTTGGCCGGATTCCGAGGTCTCTTGCTGCGCCGCTCGTCCCCTGGGGTCTCTACGGCCAACACCTCCCGCTTTTGCTGCAACATAACGTTATTGTGAGCGAAGGTGATGAGGCTGGGAGGGAGGTCATTAGGGTAGGGTAGGGTAGGGTAGGGTTGGGTTGGGTTGGGTTGGGTTGGGTTAAGTGAGGATTGTTTATTTATATTCTACAGGGTAATTTAACATTGTTTATACCATAGTTGTGTTAATTATAATTGCTATGAGTGAGAGAGAGAGAGATATATTAATAAAAGATAAAAGAAAAATACACAGAAATAAGGAATAAAGAAAATAAAGAGAATGAGAGAAAAAGCGTTAAGCAGTAGGCAGCTACCAAACAGGGAGGAAAATATTGGAAGCATAATGTGTTGTCTAATGGTGGACCCTGCTGCCATATGTGGCCAAGTCCCAGGTTGATGATCTGACTTTCTGCCTCATTTACACACTATTGTAGGGTCTCAATTGTTTCTCTTACAACACAACATACATACTATATTGTTTCTCACTTATGATCTTTTTTTTTATCTATTTATGGTTCTTTTTTTTTATTATAATCGTTATTTGTCTTTATTATAAAATGACCAGTTCCCGGGTGAGGTAATGGCCGTAAAAAAAGGTTACCAACCCCCCTTACTTCAACTGGTGATTAAGCATTCCAAATTAACCCTCTAGCTGAGGAGCTTATCATCAGGAGAAACAAGGAAGTCGGGACACCTAATCTTTATGTGGTCCAATACTTTAGTCTCAAAAGTTTTAATCTGACAGTGACAGACAACCCCCCCCTCCCCCAACAGGTAACTTACTCTGGGCGTTCGCGTCTTCTTCGGCGTTTCAGTGACGGGCTCGTCCTTGGGGTCGGCGTGATTAACGGTCTTGGGCTCTGTTGAGTTTTCAATAGTTGGCTTGGCACTTGGAATTGGTTTAACAATTTCCTTCTTAGGCTGAACAGGCGCTGGTTCCACCTTAGGTTTGTTGACTGGAGCGGCCGGTTTGGGCGGTGACACGGCAGGAGGCAGAATTGGCTTGGCTTCAGTGGATGGAGCTTCAACGGGTTTTGATGGTGGTGGCAGTGGAGTGACCGGCTTGACAGGGGACTTGGAGACTGGCACTCCGTTGACACTTGGAACAGTTTGAGTCTTTGCGGTCGCTTCAACGGCCGGTTTTGTGGGTTCTGTCAGCTTTGGCGGAGGAATTTCCGTAGGGGCCGGTTTCTGTGTGGTTATCTCGACCGGGGCCGGTTTAGGGGGAGGGGCGGGCGTGGCAGCCGGCGCGGCCGCCGGAGGTTTCACAGGAGACGTGACGGTCGGGGGAGCACTCGAGGCCGGAGGTGGCGTAGGTTTGGCCGGCTGTGGGGGAGGCTGGGCAGGCTTCTGTACAGGTACTGGCATGGGATTGGTGGGTCTGGGTGGTAAGGCTTGGCTGACCGTGGTGCTCTGTGTCATCTGTGCGAAGGGCTTCGGACTAAGCCCGGGGACTGTGGGGTGACCTGCCGGCTGGGTGGGCTTTGTAATGATGGGAGTGACCGTGGCGGGTATCGGCACTGTTGCCGGCACAGACTTCATGGGAGACACAGACTGGGCTTGGAGAGGTTTGGGTTGGTTGGCAGATGGTATGGAGGTCACAGAGGGCTTAGGAAGGCTTGGTGTTATTGAGACTGGTGGTATAGCTGGCTTTGGTGGGATTGCTGCATTCTGAGAAGGTGCAGCTGGCTTAGGAGGCTGTGTATGCTGTTGTTGCTGAAGTGACACAACTGGTTTTGGGGGTTGCTGGTGCTGCTGTTGAAGAGTTACAGCTGGCTTAGGTGTTGGCTGCTGCTGCTGCTGTTGTGGTTGTTGTTGTTGCTGCTGCTGCTGTTGCTGGTGTTGCTGTTGTTGCTGCTGCTGTTGCTGCTGTTGTTGCTGCTGTTGTTGTTGTTGTTGCTGATGGTGCTGTTGTTGTGGGTGGATAGTTACAGATGGTTTGGGTGGCTGTTGAGACTGTTGATGTTGTTGTTGTTGCTGTTGCATTTGTGTTGCTAGTTTAGGCATGGCTGAAGCGGCCGCGGCAGACACCAGACCTGGAGCAGGTTTGTTGGTCATCTGCGTCATATTCGCTGTTGTGTTAACAGGAAGATTTTGCTTGAGTGATGCAGCAATGTGTATCGGCGTCTGCAGCTTTGCCTGGACCTGCTGAACATTAGTCGTCGTGGGCACCATAGGCTTTGTGACTATGTTTCCTAGCGTGGTCTGTGGTTTGGGGGCCATGTGACCGGTGGTTCCGGGGGGCTTTGGCCCCATCGACCCTGGGGCTCCGGTGTGGGCCGGTCTAGGCTGCATGGAGTACCCGGTCTGTATGGGCCGTTGAGGCATTGTCTGACCCATGGTGGGGGGGTGCTGGGTTACAGGGTGCTGCGGAGGTCCTGGCATGTTGTGTGCAGGTGGCGGTTGTTGGTTCATGCCGCCTCCCGTCTTGTGTGGATCCATATACCAGGTATTACCAGAGTTGTGTTGATTATGGCTGTTCCACCTGTCAAGAAAAATGTAACCCAATTAATATTTCCATTTAGAGGAGAACTAACACAGTATTAAGAATAGATCATAACACAGACAGAGGTTTAAACAACAATATTCCACTGCCAAAGAAACTAAAATACATTAAATGACAATAAAATCACCTGTAGTAATTTATATTAATCTCGACAAGTGGTGTACAATGATCCTTACTCAATAAATAATGAACTAGTACAATGATTCTTAATACCTTGAATACAATGACTTCAAACCGCTGATTAGTGCTACAGTACTCAAGGGGTTAAGTCACCATACTCAAGGGGTTAAGTCATCATACTCAAGGGGTTAAATCATCATACTCAAGGGGTAAAAATCATCATACTCAAGGGGTTAAAATCATCATACTCAAGGGGTTAAAATCATCATACTCAAGGGGTTAAAATCATCATACTCAAGGGGTTAAAATCATCATACTCAAGGGGTTAAAAATCATCATACTCAAGGGGTTAAAATCATCATACTCAAGGGGTTAATATTCATCATAAATGGCAACATAACCTAACAAAATTTATGAGTTTGCGCAGTCTCCAGAAATCCATCCTTGCTCGTGTTTGGCATAAAGAAAAGAGCCAGCTTGCATATACTACTTCCAACGGCTTATACCAGACATTCAGACAGAAGATTTGGCTAGGGGGGGGGGGGGGGGGGGGGGGGGGGACTTATATCAGATAGGGTAGCTGGGGGGTGGGGGGTGGGGGGGGACTTATATCAGATAGGGTAGCTGGGGGGTGGGGGGGGTGGGGTGGCTATTACACCTTCTTTCGAATAGATTTACGGACGTCAATATTTACGTCGTCCCTTGGGTAACGGAATTAATTATATAAACACCGTAGGAGTTACTTTAGGGTACAGCTCGAATGTTAAAGAAGATGAGAGAAAAGAGAGATAAAAGAAAAATGACAGAAAAGAGATGAATGAGAGAAAGAATTCAAGATAATGTTAAAGCAGAGAGAGAGAGAGAGAGAGCTCAATAACTATAAACATTGTCCTAAAACTCCAACACAAGAGAAAAAAAAAAACAATTAATAAATAGACCAGTCCCTCATGCCAGACTAAACCACCTCAATAAACCATACCACAAACTCACAGCCAATTGTCCCCTTTTCTCCGCAAGTACAATAATAAATCACGCGTAAATATCGTCGTTATTTACGTGGCTTGAGGTCATCCCACAATAATAACGTGACCCGGTGTAAGTGTCACAACCATGACCTATAAATAACACGATATAACTACCCACAATTAAAGTATTATTATTGTTATTTATTTATTATTATTATTATTTACTTATTATTATTATTATTGTATTATATTTATTTTAGTTATTATTAATGTATTACTTATTCTATTATTTCATTTTATTATTATTTACTATTATTATTATCACTACTGTACGCCACTTTTAATATTTTATTTCGCTAATACCGGACGATTTTATTCACCTCATTGGACACCGCACCTCAAAACAGGGCCAATAAACTGCCGAACCCTGAATAATATATGTGGCTTAACACCTTCCCCCCCCCCCCCCCCCCATAGTGAAACCTCTATATAATGGACTATAAGGAGTGGGAAGTTCATTATATCGTGGGTCAATATGTGAAAATGCCGTATTGAAAAAATTACATGACTGAAATACACCTGATCTCTCTCTCTCTCTCTCTCTCTCTCTCTCTCTCTCTCTCTCTCACACACACACAGGCTGCAACTCTATTAATAAAACGTTTATCATTATTATTATTATTACTATTACACACACACACCTGGACAATATATAAAGCACATCCAGTAAGTTTGTTTACCTATTGTCAGTATAGTAAATAATAATAATAATAATAATAATAATAATAATAATAATAACATCCCGGACTAATTATTTCCTGTACACAATTTTTTTTTTTAAGTTTCATAAAAAAAAATTTAATTTCGATATAAAAACAAAATTTTTTAATAAATCCTAAAATACTGTTAACTTTATCATTATTATTGTTTTTGTTTTATTATTTTAGATTTGGTCATCCGGGGAATTGGTTAGGTTAGGTTTAAGACAAGTAAGGTTAAGTTTAAGATATGGAAGGTTAGGTTTAAGACAAGTAGGGTTAGGTTAGGTTTAAGATTAGTAAGGTTAGGTTAGGCTTAAGACAAGTAGGGTTAGGTTAGGTTTAAGATTAGTAAGGTTAGGTTAGGTTTAAGACAAGTAGGGTTAGGTTAGGTTTAAGATAAGTAAGATTAGGTTAGGTTTAAGATAGGTTAGGTAAGGGTTAGGTTAGGATTAAAACAAGTAAGGTTAGGTTAAGTTTGGGATAAGTAAGGTTAGGTTAGGCTTTAAGACAGGTAGGGTTAGGTTGAAGACAAGTAAGGTTAGGTTTAAGATAAGTAGGGTTAGGTTAGGAAAGGTTAAGTCAGGATAGGTTAGGTTTAAGACAAGTAAGGTTAGGTTAGGTTTAAGACAAGTAAGGTTAGGTTAGGTTTAAGGTAAGTAGGGTTAGGTTAGGTTAGGATAGGTTAGGTTTAAGACAAGTAAGGTTAGGTTAGGTTTAAGGTAAGTAGGGTTAGGTTAGGTTAGGATAGGTTAGGTCAGGATAGGTTAGGTTTAAGACAAGTAAGGTTAGGTTAGGTTTAAGACAAGTAGGGTTAGGTTAGGTTTTAGACAAGTAGGGTTATGTTTAAGATAAGTAGGGTTAGGTTAGCTTAGCTTAGGTTAGGTGACATTTGAGAAGTAGTGTTGTGACCGATTTTTACTAATTAGGTTAGGTTAGGTTAGGTTATGTTAGGTTTAGGTTAGGTTAGGTTCCCAATAATTATATGACCAAAACGATAATGTTACCCAATACAGTACTGTAATACCCATCTGTGTGCTACAACTTAAAACACCTTTGTTATAAGTTTTTCATTTCATCTTTAATACCTGTACCAATAACTAAGGTAATTTTAAATAATTTACCTGTGTTGTTTATGTCACCTGTCTATCATTGTTTGTCTACTTGTAATGTCCATGTTAACAAGACTATAAACTTATTTAACTAGTGAAAAAATTAACCATCTCCCTTTCAAGTTTAAATTTACAAACACAATGATGAAATATATCAATAAAATATAAATAATAATGTTAAATAATCATCTATATGTTAGTTTAGTTAATGTAAAATGATAAGAATTTGATTTTAATGTTAGTTTAGTTAATGTTAAATGATAAGAATTTGATTTTAAGTTTAATTGACCTCATTTCAACTTGTAAACAATAACAATGTTTATATTAACCAAACTAATATTTTATAATTAGGTGATAATATTAATAGTTGTTTTATATATATATTTACACCTATATAAATTCCTTAACAGTTCCACAGGTAAAAATACTGACCCATGTAAAGTTAAGTTCTGTTCATTGGATTATAACAACCATGAGTAAAGTAGTTTGGGTTTAGGTCACATGGATAAGGATAGGTTTAGTTTTATACCGTAATTCTAACGTGCCATAGTGTGTTATTAAGGGTGTGTTAGGTGGATAAGAGGGATAATATAGTGGTGGATGGCGCAGCTTGGGGGGGGAAAGAGCTTGACCCGGAACCAAACACACTCGTACCCCGACAACAAGGCTCCTAGTGGCTATTTACTTCTTATTTAAATATCTACGGGTCATTCTCCGAGTTCTTTCCCTACTACTGGGATGGGTGAAGGCGTCAGGAGGGCCCTAACTACCCCTGCATGAAGGAATAACCGCGGTGGACAATTTGACACCAAGACACAATAAGCCTAACGACTCCATGGCGTGTGTAAATAAAGGACCACGGAGTGACTATTTCCTTATGTTACGTCTTACTCTGCAAGTATTAACGAACACAGACCTTACCAATAACCAGGCTGACACACGTCCAAGTCGCAGCGATGTTATTTATGGCCAATAACGCATTAACAGGTGTTAGAATCGCGAGAATCTAATCTGCCTTTCACAGATCAATTCCAAACATCGGCCATAATGGCATCATAGTTTGCCAAGTCGCCGCCAGAGGTCACTACTGTGCTCACCCAAACACAATAAATTAAGCCTCACTTTTATACCGCCATGTGCGTAAAGGCTTCCTATAATATTGTCTGTTACACTTTATTCATTACTAATTACGAAGTTGATGAAAAATATAGACTATTTTTTGCAAATATATGGGGATCTGGCAGGCTCAGGCATTCGCCACTCCCAACATGCACCGGCGGGACGCGCGGCGCTCGCCCACACTGGCGGAGACATCTTGAAGCATCACAAACTCGCGCAGTCACCTTCTTTCAAATATATTTTCCCGCCTTATATTCAACGTTTACTGAGCTAAATAATCTCTAAAACAACGTTAAATTTAATATAATATAATGATATTAATCAACCATCTCGATCCATTTTAGTCACGTGAATTCCTGCTTAGGCATGATGTGTATGGCATGAGAAAACTCAAAACTTTATTAATAAGAATAAACAGTTGATATAAACAATATTAAATATAACGGTGAACAGACAATTTTATCTAGAGAGACAATGAACCCAGGTAGACGCCTTCACCAGCATCAGCCATCAGGAAGAATGCGCGCCAAACTAAAGCGCACACCATTGGCTTTCTCTTCTCCAATCTCTTGCAATTAGTAACAAAAGCAATCATGAACCATTTACACATTGTTTTACTATATGCTAATTAACCCCTTTCATAAACGGCGATAAATTATACCCAGCCTGACATATACTCCTCGTTATTAACATTTTTTAACTGGGATAACTCGTAGACAAACAGATACCCACAATTCTCTTCTGTTGTCCAAGATAACAGCAAAAATTTCCCCCCCCATCTGCCTCTCACACACTCAAACCGCCCCTCAATCCTTCATTTTCGCCCGTATTTCCACTATTCAACCATCCCTCACCTTCCAAACCCCATTGAATTATATATCTGACGCCATTTCATCTCCCTAATAACTTTTTACGTACTTTGCATCCACACCCACACGCAAGCACACACACACACACACACACACACGCACACCACTGTTCCCATACCTACCCCCACCCCCCACACACACACATACCCTCAACGCTCCACACAAGCAATACAATACCCACACACCCCTCCCCTACCCACACCCCACCCACTTCCCCCCTCACCCACACAGATGGCATACACCCACATACCCATCCGTTCTCCACCTCACTGTACTAATAACATACATGCTATTATACACACTCATATTCTTCACACACACACACACACACATTTAACTAATACAACTTCTACATATCAGTATTCCATCCAGTAAAGAAAAACATTAAATATATTATTCCTACCGTATGCTCACCTATTAATTATAGATCTGATAATTCTCAATAAAAAATAATATACTATAACATCACTATGCTAATATAACACTTGTATTTTATAAAGTGACTAAAATTTATATAAGTTTCCATATTAATATTTTGGTGGTGGAGAATGTTTTTATGTTATATTTCTAAGTTAATGTTAAACTTTCAGAATTTTAACCAATAGTTTAATTTTTTTTTTTAATTTGGTGAATTATTGGAAGTACGTGTGTGTGTGTATGTGTACTGTGTGTGTGTGTGTATGTGTACTGTCTGTGTGTGTGTATGTGTACTGTCTGTGTGTGTGTATGTGTACTGTCTGTGTGTGTGTGTATGTGTACTGTCTGTGTGTGTGTGTGTATGTGTACTGTCTGTGTGTGTGTATGTGTACTGTCTGTGTGTGTGTGTATGTGTACTGTCTGTGTGTGTGTGTATGTGTACTGTCTGTGTGTGTGTATGTGTACTGTCTGTGTGTGTGTGTGTATGTGTACTGTCTGTGTGTGTGTATGTGTACTGTGTGTGTGTGTATGTGTACTGTGTGTGTGTGTGTAAGTTGAGGATATGTGGATATTTCTACTTGAATTTCAATATCCAAGAATTGATTCAAAATGACGTCAAACACACTGACACTATACCATCAACTAACAATAACTTTACCTTAATTTACGAGCGAATACAATCACCAAACACCGAGCTAACACAATCACCAGACAGACACCGAGCTAACACAATCACCAAACACCGAGCTAACACAATCACCAGACACCGAGCTAACACAATCACCAAACACCAAGCTAACACAATCACCAAACACCGAGCTAACACAATCACCAAACACCGAGCTAACACAATCACCAAACACCGAGCGAACACAATCACCAAACACCGAGCTAACACAATCACCAGACACCGAGCTAACACAATCACCAAACACCGAGCTAACACAATCACCAAACACCGAGCGAACACAATCACCAGACAGACACCGAGCGAACACAATCACCAAACACCGAGCTAAAACAATCACCACACTCTCACAACACCTCTTTCTGATATTACAAAGAAAACGAATTAAATTTTCTAACATTCATGGGAAACTATTTTATTATGATTAATTTTTACTACAATAATTAATTTTGGTGGTTTTAGTAACATTATAAATAGGTACCTGGTTATATAGGCCTTAATTATAATAGGTCTTGTTCTAATAGGCCCCCTATATTAGGTGAATAGGGATGGGGCCCAGTCCTGTTGGGCCCTTAAAATGAGGGAGGGAGAAGGAAGATGAGGGAGGTAGAGATGGAGGAGGAGGGAAGAATAAGGGAGGAGGAGAAGGGAGGAGGAAGAAGAGGAGGGGGAAGAGGAGAGGAAGAAGAGGAGGTGATAATGGATGTTCCTTCGCCCACACGTAATGTTGAAAGGGCCTAATTCTTTCTTCCTTCCTTCCTTCACTTAC
>CAUDMG010001203.1:1160000-1235000 GCA_958450375.1 Homarus gammarus | reverse complement strand
GGTTAGGTTAGGTTAGGATAGGACAGGAAAGGTGAGGATAGGTTAGGTTAGGTTAGGTTAGGATAGGACAGGAAAGGTGAGGATAGGTTAGGTTAGGTTAGGTTAGGATAGGACAGGAAAGGTGAGGATAGGTTAGGATAGGTTAGGTTAGGTTCGTCTCTATTTACCCTTCCTCTCTCTCTTTCTCTCTGTCCCCTTCCCTTCCCTCTTTCATCCTCTCTCTCCCATCTCCCACCCTCTCCCTACCCCCCCGGATGAGATAGCTTTACAATGCCACTCACTTTCTCGTCTGCTGAGAGAGAGAGAGAGAGAGAGAGAGAGAGAGAGAGACAAAAGGATATACCACGACCTTATCTCTAGTGGCGCAGTGTGTGTGTGTAATAATAATAATAATAATAATTAACGGTTTATTGAAAGAGCTTGGCAGCCAGAAGGCTGAAAATATACAGTTACATATTTGGGGAATGGGTTACGAATTACAAATAATATACAAGTAACATAAGTGACA
The DNA here is from genome assembly GCA_958450375.1 of Homarus gammarus. NCBI lineage: Eukaryota > Metazoa > Arthropoda > Malacostraca > Decapoda > Nephropidae > Homarus > Homarus gammarus. The sequence goes on along the minus strand of CAUDMG010001203.1, from coordinate 1,234,492 downwards.
CAAATAAGACATATAATAACTTAGATGGGGAAAAGCTCAAACTACAGTTCAATTCAACATAGTGACAGTGTTACAGTGTGGGTGCGTGTGTGTGTGTGTGTGTGTGTGTGTGTGTGTGTGTGTGTGTGTGAACTCTATTGAAAGTGAAACACTCTAAAACACTATTGAAACAAATTGAAACTCTAAAACACAACTGAAACACTGAAACACAACTGAAACACTGGCCTGTGACATAGGAGAGACTTCGAACTTTCTGGCCAAAATAAACAAATAAATTTACCGTAATGACGAAAGAAAAAACTGTGGGTCATCTTGTACGGACAAACACACAAACAGTCACAAACACAGTCACAAACACACAAACAGTCACAAACACACAAATACAGTCACAAACGGAGTCAAACACAGTCACAAACACAAATACAGTCACAAACGGAGTCAAACACAGTCACAAACACAGTCACAAACGGAGTCACGAACACAGTCACAAACGGAGTCACAAACACACAACAGTCACATGCAAACAGTCACAAACACACACACAGTCACAAACGGAGTCACATACACACAAGTCACATGCAAACAGTCACAAACACACACACAGTCACAAACGGAGTCACATACACACAAACACATGGACTAACAAACAGACACAAACAGAAATACACATATACATATTCTTACACAAACATACATACATATATACACTTCTCACACAAGCACGTACACAACCCCTCCACACACACACACACACAAGCACGTACACAACCCCTCCACACACACACACACACAAGCACGTACACAACCCCTCCACACACACACAAGCACGTACACAACCCCTCCACACACACACACAAGCACGTACACAACCCCTCCACACACACACACAAGCACGTACACAACCCCTCCACACACACACACAAGCACGTACACAACCCCTCCACACACACACACAAGCACGTACACAACCCCTCCACACACACACACACAAGCACGTACACAACCCCTCCACACACACACACAAGCACGTACACAACCCCTCCACACACACACACAAGCACGTACACAACCCCTCCACACACACACACAAGCACGTACACAACCCCTCCACACACACACACACAAGCACGTACACAACCCCTCCACACACACACACAAGCACGTACACAACCCCTCCACACACACACACACAAACACGTACACAACCCCTCCACACACACACACACAAGCACGTACACAACCCCTCCACACACACACACAAGCACGTACACAACCCCTCCACACACACACACACAAACACGTACACAACCCCTCCACACACACACACAAGCACGTACACAACCCCTCCACACACACACACACAAGCACGTACACAACCCCTCCACACACACACACAAGCACGTACACAACCCCTCCACACACACACAAGCACGTACACAACCCCTCCACACACACACACAAGCACGTACACAACCCCTCCACACACACACACAGCACGTACACAACCCCTCCACACACACACACAAGCACGTACACAACCCCTCCACACACACACACACAAGCACGTACACAACCCCTCCACACACACACACAAGCACGTACACAACCCCTCCACACACACACACAAGCACGTACACAACCCCTCCACACACACACACAAGCACGTACACACACACACACAAACCCTTCTAAAGATAATGACCAAATTATAAAATGCAAAACAGATTCAGTGGAATTTTCTTAAGTGCTGTAATAAGGAACAATGGAACAAACGGTGGAACAATGGAACAAAGGTGATGGAACAATGGTGGTGGAACAATGGACAAAGGTGATGGAACAATGGAACAAAAAAGCTTGAACAATGGTACAAAAGCTTGAACAATGGTACAAAAAAGCTTGAACAATTGTACAAACGCTGGAACAATGGTACAAACGCTGGAACAATGGTACAAAAAAGCTTGAACAATGGTACAAAAAAGCTTGAACAATGGTACAAAAGCTGGAACAATGACACCAAAAAGCTTAAACAATGGTACAAAAGCTGGAACAATGACACCAAAAAGCTTAAACAATGGTACAAAAGCTGGAACAATGACACCAAAAAGCTTGAACAGTGGAACAAAAAGCTTGAACAATGGAACAAAAGCTTATCCTAACCTATCCAATCCTAACTTAACCTAACCACATCCTTCCAAATAGCATAAGGACAACATAAACATCAAGGGACTTTAGAAACACCATTGGATAGACAGACAGACACAGACAGACAGACAGACACACAGACAGACAGACAGACACACACACTCGTATATAAATAAATATACCTCAGAAATGAAGACATACTCAGTCTATAAATAAATATATCGTATACATATATTTAAAAGATATATATAGAATTAAATTATATATAAACTGCTACTAGAATATATTTACTAAGATAACCCAGAGAGGCAATGAAGGATATTTTATATACTGTATATTTCTTCAGTCATCTCCCCCAGGTTAAAAAAAAATGGCTGGAGTTATCGTACATTTGGCATCCTCCCCAGAACTCCCACACTATGGGTATAATTCAAATATTATTTTTTTAACTTCGAGCATTATAATAATTAGATTATTTTAGATTATATAATTATATTTTTAGTATAATTAATTGTAGGTGTTGGATTTTATTGTTGTGGTGGGGTATTTGATGTGGTAATAGTGGTAGTGTAGTGTGTGGGGTAGTGAGGCGGGGTTGGTAATACTGGTTAGGTTGGCGTTCCTTCCACCACCCTCCGCTTACCTTCATCCCTCCCTCACTCTCTCCTACCTTCCTCCTTCACTCCTACCTTACCTTCAACCTCACAGTCCTTCCCTACTTCCTTCCTATCTCACAATTCTTACCTCCAAACCTAATTCTCTCCCTCATATCTACCCCCAAAACCCCTTTCCTTCCTTCCCTCCTTCCCTTCCACCTCCTTCCACCCCCTCACACCAGCTGTTGCAATAAGCACGTCGCCAACCTCGCCATTTCCTTCTTACACTAAAATACAACCACTCACCCAAACACACACACACACACACCAATCATACACTATCTGTTCTCTATAACTAAAAGAATATACATTAACCTATCATAGACACCCAGTAATCACATAATTATACCAAGTTTATCGTATAATTGGCAGCTATAACCACCCCTCCACCCCCCCCCACCCATCCACTACCTCGAGTTGCTAAGTTGAGAAAATTTTCAAATCATTTTCATTTTTAAAATTCATTTCCTTAATAAACTAATGAGATTTTTAATATAATCACCATCCTATAACAAATTATATGGTGTAATATATTATAATAAGAAATAGGGAATTATTATATTGAAGGGTTAAAGTTATATAGGAATTTATAAATATATAATTGCCATAATACGAGTTCTCTCTCTCTCTCTCTCTCTCTCTCTCTCTGCACCCCCTTCTCTCTCTCTCTCTCTCTCTCTCTCTCTGCACCCCCTTCTCTCTCTCTCTCTCTCTCTCTCCTCCTACCTAGAGCACATGGTAGTGAAGATCTAAGCAAAGACATAATGGGGTCTTGAAAATGCATTTGTATTTTATGTAAACAGAATAACTTGGGTTTGGTTAGGTTTACTCACACACTAACACACATACAGTCACTAACACACACACACACACACACTAACCTCAATACACATACACACACACACACCCTTCACACGCTCATGCACACACACACACACACACACACACACACACACACACAGGGACTAGTTGCAATATGCTAATGAACCTGTATTGATTAATTACCTAACAAGTAGTTCATTATGGCAAGTGAGGAGGAGGAGGAGGAGGAGGAGGAAGATAAAGGTGAAAGAACAACAAAAACAACAACAATAACAAAGACGATATAAGTAAACAACAGCAAAAATAAACAAAATTTGACTCAAGTGAAAAAAAAATACCTGAGATTATTTTTGTTCACCTGGTTGATAGGGGCGCCCACCTGTAATTAGGGGTGTGTATGGAGGAGAGAGAGAGGAAGGCAGTCATAGTATCTGCTTATTTCATTTTCCACCTACTACCACCACCATCATCACTACCACCATCACTACCACTACCACCACCATCACTACCGCCACCACCATCACTACCACCACCATCACCACTACCACCATCACCACCACTACCACCACCACTACCACCACCACCATCACCATCACAACTACCACCATCACCATCATCACTACCACCATCACCATCACTACCACCACCATCACTACCACCATCACCACTACCACCATCACCACTACCACCATCACCACTACTACCACTACCACCATCACCACTACCACCATCACCACTACCACCATCACCACAACTACCACCATCACCACTACCACCACCATCACCATCACTACCACCACCATCACAACTACCACCACCATCACTACCGCCATCACCACTACCACCACCATCACTACCACCATCACCACTACCACCATCACCACTACTACCACCACTACCACCATCACCACTACCTCCATCACCACCACTACCACCCTCACCATCACTACCACCATCACCATCACTACCGCCACCACCATCACTACCACCACCATCACCACTACCACCATCACCACCACTACCACCACCACTACCACCACCACCATCACCATCACAACTACCACCATCACCATCATCACTACCACCATCACCATCACTACCACCACCATCACCACTACCACCATCACTACTACCACCACCACCATCACCACTACCACCACTACTACCACCATTACCCTCTCTCCTCCCCTTCTTCCCCCTCTTCCTCCCCTCCCTTACCCCTCTCCCCGAAGCTAAAAGGATCTCCCCTACAGCAATTTCGTTCCTCTCCCCTCCCTCTCTCTTCTCCCCTAACCAATTCTCTCCCCTCACTTTGCCAGACACTCTTCCTCCCCTCTCCCAACGCAACCAATTCCTTCTCTCTCTCTCTCCCCTACTACATCTCCCTTAAGTTAGGTTAAGGGTAACCTAACCTAACCAAACCAAACCTAACCTAACCTAACCTAACCTAACCAAACCAAACCAAACCTAACCTAACCAAACCTAACCTAACGCATCCCAACCATACCTAACCTAACCTAACCTAACCTAACCTAACCAAACCAAACCAAACCTAACCTAACCTAACGCATCCCAACCATACCTAACCTAACCTAACCTAACCTAACCAAACCAAACCTAACCTAACCTAACCAAACCTAACCTAACGCATCCCAACCATACCTAACCTAATCTAACCTAACCAAACCTAACATAACCAAACCTAACATAACCTAACCAAACCTAACCAAATCTAACCTAACCTAACCATTGAGTCACACGATACATCAGGTGGGAACAACATCCATCAGTCAATACGTTTAAGACGGTGACTGAGGGGGTGATAGAACGCAGGGGCCATGTGGGCGTGTGTGGCCATGTGGGTGTGTGTGGCCATGTGGGTGTGTGTGGCCATGTAGGTGTGTGTGGCCATGTAGGTGTGTGGGGCCATGTGGGTGTGTGTGGCCCTTTGGGTGTGTGTGGCCATGTGGGTGTGTGTGGCCATGTGGGTGTGTGTGGCCATGTGGGTGTGTGTGGCCATGTGTGTGTGTGTGGCCATGTGGGTATGTGTGGCCATATGGGTGTGTGGGGCCATGTGGGTGTGTGTGGCCATATGGGTGTGTGGGGCCATGTGGGTGTGTGGGGCCATGTGGGTGTGTGTGGCCATGTGGGTGTGTGTGGCCATATGGGTGTGTGGGGCCGTGTGGGTAATTGTGTGGCCATGTGGGTGTGTGGCCATATGGGTGTGTGTGGCCATGTGCGGTAGAAAGCCGGAAAGCCAGAACGCTAGAAAGCCAGTAAGCCGGAAAGCCAGTAAACCAAAAAGCCGGTAAGCCAAAAAAAAGCCAGTAGGAGTCATTAATTACCTAGGTTATAAGCCCCAGGTGAGGAAGGTAAGGTAATGTGGCTTTGGTTGGGGATGAACCTGGCTTAGGTTTGGGTTTCGTGGTGGTGGTAGTGGTGGTAGTAGTGGTGGTAGTGGTGGTGGTAGTGGTGGTGGTAGTGGTCGTAGTAGTGGTTGTGTTAGTGGTAGTGGTGTGGGGTGTCTCGTGCGTGTGTGTGTGTGTGTGTGTGTGTGTGTGTGTTACCTCCCCCTTCATTCTATTTTAAAATTGACTCACTTCTTTTACTCTAACTCACGCCTCTCTCTCTCTCTCTCTCTCTCTCTCTATCTCTCCTTTGTCCTCCTGTTTCAAGTTTCTTTCTACGTTCTCAACTACCCAAGCTCCTCCCTCCCCTCCTCTCCCCCACCCACGCCCCCCACCCACCCACACCGCCCCCCCCACCCACGCCCCCCCACCCACACCGCCATTGGTCCACAACCCACAAAGTTAATTCAAATAATAACATTAATAATAAGTTAAAAAAATATATATATATAAACCTTAATTACTTATATACTAATTAATTTATATATATATACATGGCGCGTTGTTTACATAGTGGGGGGTGTGTATAGGAGGTGGCATTATATCAACACATGGTATGGTAGGATGAGAGGCGTCCTTAGCAACAGCGTGTGGGGGAGGGGGTGAGGGAGGGAGGTGAAGGAGGGAAGGAGGGGAAGTAAGGAACAAAGGAAAGATAAGGCGTAAGTGGTGAATGAGAGAGAGAGAGAGAGAGAGTGAGAGAGAGAGAGACCAGACCCTATTATGCACGGTATTTATTGTGTGTGTAAGCGACCAAACATACGTACACCCATTCGTCTACCATGTCAACATCTTGGGGAGAATAGTGGGGAGAATAGTGGGGAGGGTAGTGCGGGTGCTGGGGAGGGTGGAGAGGAGGGAAGCGAGGGAGTCACAGAGTTGAGCTACCACTGAGAGAGAGAGAGGCGGGTAGGGAGCATCGAGAGACAGGGAGAGAGAGAGAGAGAGAGAGAGAGGGGGGGTGGTGGTGGTGGGGGGGGGTCTTGTTTTGATTGTGGTCCAAGGTGGGGGGACATGATATTAACACCAGGTCACATTATCGCGGTTAACGCTCACATTACACAACCCAATATAAACTTTTACCCTTTAAAAAAATATTCCTTTATATTTTTTTTTTACCCTTAACATATATCATTAAAAAAAATCCCTAAAAGTATTAAAAAAATATATATAAACTTTTCTCGATTATACAAAGGGGATTTATCTTCCGCGGCCGGCGACGTAAACTGGATGGAATGAAAATGTAAACCAAATTTCTCATAGGTCCCGGTCTCCTGTTGGCTTGTCAAGTGCAGGGATAACCTCTCCCAACCTTACCTTACCCTTGGCTTGTGGGGAGGGGGGGGTGAGGAGGAGGAGGGGGAGGGGGGGTGAGGGGGAGGGGGTGTGGCAGGTAGGGGGAGGAACAGGTAAGGGAGTGGTGGTGGTTGGTGGGGTAGTGTGTGTGGTAGTGGTGGCAGATGGGGTGTGTGTGGTGGTGGTAGATGGGGGGGGAGTGGTAATGGCAGGTGGGGGGAAGGGGGACATAGGTGAAGTGGTGTATGGGTGTGTGTGTGGGGGGGGGAGGGGAGAGGGGTTAGGTTAGGTGAAATAGCAGGTGGTAGTGGTGGTAAAATTAACCTAACCAACACACATACAAATTATATTCTAATACGAAAATAAGTTATATATTTCTAAGAAGTTTCCCCCCCCCAAGGTAAAAGTTTGACCGTAATCCTGGCTCAGGGTTTATAGTATCAGGAAAGACAGAGACAGACAGACGGATGGATGGATGGATGGACGGACAGACGGACTAACAAACGCAGATAATAATAATAATACTATAACCACTATTACTACAACAACTTTTTTTCAATGGCCTCCAGCCTCCCCCAATAGCCACACCTTCGCCGCCATTTTATTACCTTAATATTAAATATTCTAATACATAAGTAACTATCCCAGCTGTGTTGAGCCGCAGATCTATGAGGCATTCAGTGACTGTTGCCTCATAGTCAATATCTGCAACTGTTGTCGGCTTTGGGGCAGAAGCTCTCGTTCCCCTGAGGCAGAGCAAAGCCGCCCTAAGGAGAGAGAAGGACAGTCGACATCTCATCCAGGCTGTAACATAACTTGTGGGCTGCTGCTTCTGTTCGGAGATCACCTCCGCGAGTCTGGCGTAGAAACATCTTGCACTTGGGCCCATCCCACCAGAGGTTGTGAACACTAGAGGAGTGAAGCTGCCTTGATCAACATTCTCAATTCTCTCCCCATATGCCCTTCTCTTGTCGTTCTCGTTCCTCCTGTGTGCAGCATCGAGAGCTAGGTTACGGTGACATGCGGCCATGGGATCAAAAATCCTTATGTCGAAGAAAGCTCGCTGTCCCCGCGTCCAGAATCCTCGAGCACTGACGTCCACACGGGCTTCGTTAGATGTGTTTGAAGTCCTGTGTTGGAAATTCTCACCGTCCAATGGAAGGAGCGCAACGATAACTACTACACCTACTAATAATAACAATAATAATAATAATAACAGCAACAACAATACTACTACCACAACAATAACAATAACAATACTACTACTACTACTACTACCACAACAACAAAACTAATAAATTTCAGCAGGTAATATCGTGTTCAGTGGCCTTGAGTTGCCAGCGCGGGAAAATCATCCATTATCGCGGGTGAAAAACTGCAGTTGTACCTTAATTAAACTATGTGTTCTGAGTGGCTGCCTCAAGGGGTGTACATGTGTGTGTGTGTGTGTGTGTGTTTACTGTACATATCCACATTACACTACCACAATATGTACTCAATACCGCCATAAACATGTACTCAAGCACCACCAGCTGAGTACAACACAGGAGAGTACGTTACCTAAATATATATTCATTATCTTTACTCCTTCCTCTCTTTTGTAGCATGGGTTAATTAAAGCTATCTCTCTCTCTCTCTCTTTCTCTGTCTCTTCCTTCCTTCCCTCCTTCCTTCCCTCCCTCCTTCCTTCCCTCCTTCCTTCCCTCCCTCCTTCCTTCCCTCCTTCCTTCCCTCCCTCCTTCCTTCCCTCCTTCCTTCCCTCCTTCCTTCCCTCCCTCCTTCCTTCCCTCCTTCCTTCCTTCCCTCCTTCCTTCCCTCCCTCTCTCCCTTCCCTCCTTCCTTCCCTCCTTCCTTCCCTCCTTCCTTCCCTCCCTCTCTCCCTTCCCTCCTTCCTTCCCTCCTTCCTTATATCATTCACAAACACATTCTCATTTGGTCGCTTGTACTACGATTCTCCCAGCGGAACGGACCGGAACGGGCGGAATGAGAGGAATGGAAGGGAATATCAGAACAGAACAGGACGAGACAGTAGAACGGAACAGAATGGAACGGGCGGAATGAGAGGAATGGAACGGAATATCAGAACAGAACAGGACGAGACAGTAGAACGGAACAGAATGGAACGGGCGGAATGAGAGGAATGGAACGGAATATCAGAACAGAACAGGACGAGATAGTAGAACGAAATAGAATGGAACGGGCGGAATGAGAGGAATGGAACGGAATATTAGAACAGAACAGGACGAGATAGTAGAACGAAATAGAATGGAACGGGCGGAATGAGAGGAATGGAACGGAATATCAGAACAGAACAGGACGAGACAGTAGAACGAAATAGAATGGAACGGGCGGAATGAGAGGAATGGAACGGAATATCAGAACAGAACAGGACGAGACAGTAGAACGAAATAGAATGGAACGGGCGGAATGAGAGGAATGGAACGGAATATCAGAACAGAACAGGACGAGACAGTAGAACGAAATAGAATGGAACGGGCGGAATGAGAGGAATGGAACGGAATATCAGAACAGAACAGGACGAGACAGTAGAACGAAATAGAATGGAACGAAGCAGTGGAACAGAATGGAAGAGAAATAGAATGGGGGTGGAAAGGTAAGGAATATATGGAATGGGACAGAGAAATTAAGATGGAATGGGAGGAGAGAAATAAAACCATAGATGGAAAAGGAGGAATGGAAAGAAGAGGAACGTATGGAATGAATCAAACAAGCGATAAAGATGGGACAAAAGAGAGAGAGAGAGAGAGAGAGAGAGAGAGAGAGAGAGAGAGAGAGCATCGCTAGTCTTACACCATCGCTCTTAAACCGGAAGTCGAGGACCGCCATCTTGAAATAGGAAATGCCTGGCACCCCCTACCTCACCCCCCCCCCCCCCAGTGTAAGGAGGGGGGTATGAGGATTAAACGGGGGGGTGGAGGGGAGGAGGTAGGGGAGGGGAGGAGGTAGGGGAGGGGAGGGTGAGAGGGGGAGGGGAGAAGGGAGGAAGGAAGAGGTGGAGGAAGGAATGAATGAAGGAGAGGTGGAGGAAGGAAGAGAGAGAGAGAGAGAGAGAGAGAGAGAGAGAGAGAGAGAGAGAGAGAGAGAGAGAGAGAGAGAGAGAGAGAGAGAGAATTATGACAACCCTACGAAAAATTCCCAGTTGCGTCTACAGCTCTACGAATGCCTTACCTGAGTCAATACCCTACAGAGAATTCCCCTTCGTTTCCCCCCCCCCCTCTCTTCTCTTCTCCCCTCTCCCCCACCCTTTCACCCCACCCTTTCTCCCCCTTCCTCAAAACCCACCTGTTCTCTCTCTCTCTCTCTCTCCTCTTCCCTTCCTCCTCCTCCCCTTCCTCTCCCCACCTCTTTTTACCGACCGACCTTGCCTTTCTTGGTGATGGGGTGATGGTGGTAATGTTAAAGGTGGGTTTTGGTGAGTGGGCTGGGGTGGGCTGGGGTGGGGTGGGGTGGGCTGAGGTGGGCGGAGGTGGTGGTGGAGGAATGAGGAATGAAGAAGAAGAAGAAGATGTCACAACCAATCAGGACACATCAGCAGGTATAATTAGTTAACATGGCTCTACCTAATTATCTACCTGAGAATATACCTGAATCTACTCACCTGTACACCACAAGATTAAATTCATCTACACGACACACACACACACACACACACACCACATACACACACACACAAACACACACACACACACACACACACACACACACACACACACACACACACCACATACACACACACACACACACACACACACACACACACACAGAGCACTAACCTAACCTAACCTACATCTGACTTGTTATTGCTCATATAATCATAATTTAATCAACGTAACTTGACTTAGCCAATATATATACTTTACCAAAATATACACACATAATCCTTTACCAATAATTATGTGGTTTCGTTATATATATAGAATTTTATATATTTCAATGTGTATTTGGTTATAAAGGTCAGGGGTCAATTATTATTATTTTGTGATATAATTAGGGGAAAAATATTGTAATTAGTGTTTGTGGATTAAGGTAGTGTGTGTGTGTGTGTATGTATGTGTGTGTGTGTGTGTGTGTGTGTGTGTGTGAGTTTATATCCCTCCCTCTCTCTCCACCAATCCGCCACCATTTGGTAAGATAATCCACAATTGAGGATAATTATTATTTTTTAATGATCCTGAATCAAGAGGAATTATTTTAATTATATGTCCTAATTTACTGGTGTGTGTGTGTGTGTGTGTGTGTGTGTGTGTGTGGTTAGTGTTGGTACTCCTTTAACCCCTCTAAATCGAACAAGGCCACTAAACTGCACCAAGAGTACACTATAACGAGGTCACGTCTTAATTAAGGAAGGGGGGAGAGTTAATTACCTTGAGAGCCTTTGGGAATCTTCATATAGGTAAGGTAATTAAGATCCTAACCAGGTGATAATTAATTTTATTATTATCATTTTCATTTCTTAGGTTTAGTTTTCTTGTCTCTCTCTCTCTCTCTCTCTCTCTCTCTCTCTCTCTCTCTCTCATTTACGATAAAAATCCGAATACGATTTTTCTTTTCCTTTTACGACCGGTTACCAACGTCCATTAACCGGAAAATACAGAGAATCTCGCTTCCTTTAACTCGAAACCGGACTCAGAGCTGACTCGTGTACCCCTGTGTGTGTGTATGTCGGGGTCATTATGTGGTCTAATCTTATTTAAAGTTAGAGGTGGTATTCAATTCCTTTATGATGCTTGGAGGTATAGTGTTCAGGGTTTCGGATACTTTTATAAAGGTTTCAGGGTTTCGGATACTTTTATGAAGGTTTGAGGGTTTCGGATACTTTTATTGAGTTTCAGGGTTTCGGATACTTTTATTGAGTTTCAGGGTTTCGGATACTTTTATGAAGGTTTGAGGGTTTCGGATACTTTTATTGAGTTTCAGGGTTTCGGATACTTTTATGAAGGTTTCAGGGTTTCGGATACTTTTATTGAGGTTTCAGGGTTTCGGATACTTTTATGAAGGTTTCAGGGTTTCGGATACTTTTATTGAGGTTTCAGGGTTTCGGATACTTTTATTGAGGTTTCAGGGTTTCGGATACTTTTATGAAGGTTTGAGGGTTTCGGATACTTTTATTGAGTTTCAGGGTTTCGGATACTTTTATGAAGGTTTCAGGGTTTCGGATACTTTTATTGAGGTTTCAGGGTTTCGGATACTTTTATGAAGGTTTCAGGGTTTCGGATACTTTATTATTTAACACCAATGACGGTCTTAATAACGAATGACGTCATAAAGCAAAACAAAAACAAAACAAATAAATAAAAATTCCAGAAAATATGAAAGAAAAAATAATTCTTTTCGTCTCTAAAAAAAAAATAGAATTTAATTTTCCGCTTCAGAAATTAAATTAATGAAAAAAATAAAATAAATTGTAAATGGACATAAAATATTGAATAAATAAATACAAAATTAAATACAATTCTCCTCTCCTTCCTTCCCTTCTCCTCCTCTTTATCGTGTTATTGTTCACCTCTTTATTTTATGTTCCTCTTTCTCTTCCTTTCCTCCTCCATCTCTCCCTCTTCTTTTTTCTCTTCCCCTTCCTCCCCCTCCTCTTCACCCTCCCCCCCTCCTCTTCACCCCCCCTCTTCACCCTTCCCCTCCTCTTCACCCCTCCCCCCCTCTTCACCCCTCCCCTCCTCTTCACCCCTCCCCCTCTTCACCCTTCCCCTCCTCTTCACCCCTCCCCCTCTTCACCCCTCCCCTCCTCTTCACCCCTCCCCCTCTTCACCCCTCCCCCCTCTTCACCCCTCCCCCTCTTCACCCTTCCCCTCCTCTTCACCCCTCCCCCCCTCTTCACCCCTCCCCCCCTCTTCACCCCTCCCCCCTCTTCACCCCTCCCCCCTCTTCACCCCTCCCCTCCTCTTCACCCCCCCCCCTCTTCACCCCTCCCCCCCTCTTCACCCCTCCCCTCCTCTTCACCCCTCCCCTCCTCTTCACCCCCCCCTCTTCACCCCTCCCCTTCACCCCCTCCCCCTCCAAAAAATAATAGTAATCCCTTTACAACTTGTCACAGAGGAAGAGTGTAAAGAAAACGGAACTTAAAAGAGGGAGGACTTATGAAAACAGTCTGTGACACGCTGGAGAGGGAGAGAGTGAGAGGGAGGAAAGGGGGAGTGAGAGGGAGGAAAGGGGGAGGGGGAGTGAGAGGGAGGGGAAGGGGGAGGCTGAGAGGGAGGTAAGGTAAACTTCTTAGACCTCTCCCCTTATCTAATGGTGTTCTCCCAACCTAAACCTAATCTACCTCAATTTCCCAAGATGAGACCCCAAAATTAACTAGATTAGGGAGCCTATTGGAACTGGGGCCTATTAGAACTGGGGCCTATTGGAACTAGGGCCTATTGGAACTAGGGCCTATTAGAACTGGGCCTATAAGAACTGGGGCCTATTAGAACTGGGGCTTATTAGAACTGGGGCTTATTAGAACTGGGGCCTATTAGAACTGGGGTCTATTAGAACTGGGGTCTATTAGAACTGGGGCCTATTAGAACTGGGGCCTATTAGAACTGGGGCCTATTAGAACTGGGGCCTATTAGAACTGGGGACAATTAGAATTAGGGCCCAATAGGACTAATTAACCCCCATAATTAACGCTAGTGGCCAGAATTAATTAATAGCAGCAATTAGAATAAATTTGTTGATCTGAATGAGTTCATTTTAACTTGTAGGCAATATTGACCTTTACGTTAGGCAACTAAACTACTGTTCCTTCCCCCTACTCCCTACCCCCTTCCCTCCTCCTTCCCCCTACCCCCTTCCCTCCTCCTTCTCCCCTTCCCTCCTCCTTCCCCCTACCCCCTTCCCTCCTCCTTCCCCCTACCCCCCCTTCCTTCCTCCTTCCCCCTACCCCCCTTCCTTCCCCCTACCCCCCCTTCCCTCCTCCTTCCCCCTACCCCCCCCCTTGAAACACAAACAGTAGTACCAAGCCTTGAAAAACAGTCAAAACAAATCGTATCTGGCAACAGTCCAAAGCAGTGTTGCCATCATGCAGGGTTTGGGAAATAATTACCATAGGTGAGTATATACATAGAGTTACAGACAGACAGACAGACACAGTACGTACAGACAGACAGACAGACAGACAGACATAGTACGCATAGACAGACAGAGACACAGTACGTATAGACAGACACAGTAAGCATAGACAGACAGACACAGTACGTATAGACAGACAGACAGACACAGTACGTACAGACAGACAGACAGACAGACACAGTAAGCATAGACAGACAGACAGACAGGCACAGTAAGCATAGACAGACAGACAGTAAGCACAGACAAAATATACGATGATTTAACCCCTACGCGGCCAGAATAAATTCCTATATATATTCCAATAAATTTTTAAATATACTCAAGCAAATAGTGACAAATAAATTCATAAACTTAATAAACTTGAAATAAAACCAAAAAATAAAAATACGTTAATTAATAGAAATAAATAAATTAGAATAAAATCGAAAATAAATTGAGAATAAATGAGAATAAATTAATAAATGAAAATAAATTAAAATAAATAAAATCAAAGAAAAATATTAAAATAAATTCAATAAAAAATTTACTCCCAAAAATATATATATATATTTTTATTTAAACTTTCCAAAGTATTAAAAAAACTAATTAAATTTTATAAATGAAAAAAAAATAATTTGCAGGAAAAAATAACAGGCGGTAGAGGGAATAAATTACAAGGAATTAAAGATGGCGACGGGAAAAAACTCACTGGGAGGGGAGAAAATAAATCACTGGGCGACATTCAGAATTTATTTCCAGAATAGACCAATGGGTGAGGGAGGTGAGGGGTGAGGGAGGGGTGAGGGAGGGTGAGGGAGGTGAGGGAGGTGAGGGGTGAGGGAGGGGGGTGGGAGGGTGAGGGAGGTGAGGGGTGAGGGAGGGAGGGGTGAGGGAGGGAGGTGGGGGGTGAGGGAGGTGAGGGGTGAGGGAGGTGAGGGGTGAGGGAGGTGAGGGGTGAGGGGGTGAGGGAGGTGAGGGAGGTGAGGGGTGAGGGAGGTGAGGGGTGAGGGAGGGAGGGGTGAGGGGTGAGGGAGGTGAGGGAGGTGAGGGGTGAGGGAGGTGAGGGGTGAGGGAGGGAGGGGTGAGGGAGGGAGGGAGGTGGGGGGTGAGGGAGGTGAGGGGTGAGGGAGGTGTGAGGGAGGGGAGGTGGGGGGTGAGGGAGGTGAGGGGTGAGGGAGGTGAGGGGTGAGGGAGGTGGGGGGTGAGGGAGGGTGAGGGAGGTGAGGGAGGTGAGGGAGGGAGGGAGGTGATGGGTGAGGGAGGGTGAGGGAGGTAAGGGAGGGGTGAGGGAGGGAGGGGTGAGGGAGGGAGGTGAGGGAGGGAGGTGAGGGAGGTGGGGGGTGGGGCAGGTGAGGGGGTGAGGGAGGTGAGGGGTGAGGGAGGGGAGGGGTGAGGAAGGGAGGAAAAGGGAGAATTGGGGAAGTGAGGGAGGAGGAACAGAGAGAGAAGAAGGAAAGGAAGGAGAGAGAAGTAGGGAGAGTAGGGAGAGAAGGGAGGAAAGGGAGGAGGGAGAGTAGGGAGGAGGGAGAGAAGGGAGGAAAGGAAGGAGAGAGAAGTAGGGAGGAGGGAGAGAAGGGAGGAAAGGAAGGAGAGAGAAGTAGGGAGAGTAGGGAGAGAAGGGAGGAAAGGGAGGAAAGGGAGGAGAGAGAAGTAGGGAGAGTAGGGAGAGAAGGGAGGAAAGGGAGGAAAGGGAGGAGAGAGAAGAAGGGAGAGGAGGGAGAGAAGAGGTAGGAATGTCCGCTGCTACAAGACACCTCACCCCGTTCCATATGCCGCTGTAACCTCGATATAATGAACCTGGAATATTCCTAATGTCAAAAAACCTCGATATAATGAACCTGGAATATTCCTAATGTCAAAAAACCTCGATATAATGAACCTGGAATATTCCTAATGTCAAAAAACCTCGATATAATGAACCTGGAATATTCCTAATGACAAAAAACCTCGATATAACGAACCTGGAATATTCCTAACGACAAAAAACCTCGATATAATGAACCTGGAATATTCCTAATGACAAAAAACCTCGATATAATGAACCTGGAATATTCCTAATGACAAAAAACCTCGATATAACGAACCTGGAATATTCCTAATGACAAAAAACCTCGATATAATGAACCTGGAATCACATAATCTTGCATAACTTTACCCAAATAACCTAACTTATGGAACCTCATTATAGTGAAGTCAAAATGATCACAGAACCTCATTATAGTGAAGTCAAAATGATCACAGAACCCCATTATAAGGAATTTTGAATCTATACATGATACGAACCGAGTATTTCCTTTAACCCCGCTACTGTGAATTCAAAACCTAGTATAACGAACCTCGATGACAATTCTAACCCCGGTATAATGGCCAAGTCAACATGAATACACAACCTCATTATAGTGACCATTAAATATATGCATAAGAATGGAGATATAATTAAACCCCGTTATTGTAAATCCAAGACCCGGTATAACGAACACATTAGAATACATAGAGATTATCCATTAAATAAACTTCCAGAATATACATAGTAAACACAGACTTGGGATCACCTGAAGATTAACCCCCCTAAGATTATTTCACCTGATGATGAAACACCCTAACGCTATCTAGGGGTTAGGTTAGGTTAGTGTTTGGTTAGGTTAGGTTAGTGTTTGGTTAGGTTAGGTTAGTGTTTGGTTAGTGTTAGGTTAGTGTTTGGTTAGGTTACGTTAGGTTAGGTTAGATTAGGTTAGGATAGGTTAGAGTGTGGTTAGGTTAGGATAGATTAGGTCTTCATGACGTATCGCAAAAAAATTCACTCTACAATGGAAGTAAATTTTTATCGTAATTATACCGGGGTTGGAGTCATTATATCGGGGTTGGAGTCATTATATCGCGTCCACAGGTAATTCAGGGCCGGGGGCGGCGGGGGGGGGGGGGGGGGGCGGGGGGGCGGGCGGGGGGGAGGGGGGCGGGGGGGGGGGCGGGGGGAGGGTGCTGATGTGATTTCGTTATAGCCTTGTTGTTGTTTTTCGTTGTAAATAAAGTTCTGAGTTGGTTTAGGATTAGGTTAGGTTAGGTTAGGTTAGGTTAGGTCTAGTTAGGTTAGTATTAGGTCAGGTCAGGTTAGGTTAGGTTAGGTTAGGTTAGTATTAGGTCAGGTCAGGTTAGGTTAGGTTAGGTTAGTATTAGGTCAGGTCAGGTTAGGTTAGGTTAGGTTAGTATTAGGTCAGGTCAGGTTAGGTTAGGTTAGGTTAGGTTAGTATTAGGTCAGGTCAGGTTAGGTTAGGTTAGGTTAGGTTAGTATTAGGTCAGGTCAGGTTAGGTTAGGTTAGGTTAGTATTAGGTCAGGTCAGGTTAGGTTAGGTTAGGTTAGGTTAGGTCTAGTTAGGTTAGGTTAGGTTAGGTTTGGTTAGGTTAGTATTAGGTCAGGTTAGGTTAGGTTAGGTTAGGTTAGTATTAGGTCAGGTCAGGTTAGGTTAGGTTAGGTTAGTATTAGGTCAGGTCAGGTTAGGTTAGGTTAGGTTAGGTTAGGTTTGGTTTGGTTGGGTTATGTCAGGTTAGGTTAGGTTAGGTTTGGTTAGGTTAGTATTAGGTCAGGTTAAGTTAGGATAGATTAACCTAACCTAACTTAACCTAACCAAACCTTAACCTAACCTAACCCCTATTATTATAACCATTAACCCCGATAATTAGACCCTCACGGTAAAAGCTTAATATTAGAGAGAAAAAAGTTTTATAAAGAGGAAAATTATGAGAAAAAAATCTTATTTATTTTGTCAATTTAAACTTAAAAGGAAAATCAACTCCCATAGTCACCCCGAGTAAGACAGGGGGAGGAAGAGGGGAGGAAGAGGGGAGGAAGAGAGGGAGGAAAAGGGGGGAAGAGGGGAGGAAGAGGTGAGGAAGAGAGGGAGGAAAAGGGGGGAAGAGGGGAGGAAGAGGGGAGGAAGAGGGGGAGGAAAGAGGGGAGGAAGAGGGGGAAGAGGGGAGGAAGAGGTGAGGAAGAGAGGGAGGAAAAGGGGGGAAGAGGGGAGGAAGAGGGGAGGAAGAGGGGGAGGAAGAGGGGGAGAGAGGGGAGGAAGAGGGGAGGAAGATGGAGGGAAGGAAGGAGGGGGAGAAACAGGAGGAGGAAAGGGGGGGGGGAGGAGAAAGGGTAGTAGTCGGGATTAGAAGGCGGAGGAGGAGGAAGAAGAAGAGGAGGAAGAGGAGGAGGAGGGGTAAGGATTGTAGAGAGAGAGAGAGGAAGGGAGAGAGGGAGAGGCAGGTTGCAAGTTAATCTATATGCGCAAACTGCACCACGCATGCGCCACCACTGCGCCTCCAGAGGACAGATACACGAAGAATAACGCATTTATACGTGTAATTCCCCCTTAAACGGATGATAGAGGCCTGTAGGAGTATATTCTGCTCATGATATTCTTTAACCATGATATGTTTTGATGTGGGGGGGGGGGGGAGAGTGGGTGGAGGGGGAAGGAGTCATGGAAAAAAGAGGGGGTGGGGTGATGAGAAGGAGGGGGTAGAGGGGTAAAGGGGGGGGGAGAGATAGAGGGAGAGAGAGAGGTTACCAATGCGCGGGTTCTGGTTTAAATACTTTTTCTATATCAATTTTAAAACCAAGTCGCAAAATACCATAGATTGAGAGGCCATTATTAGATAAACACACACACGTAGAAGGTAGGAAAGGTGTCTCAGGTAGAGGTGAGGGATCGAGTCACTGTTCTCTCACTGTTGGTAATATTGTCACTCTTTAGATTAAGTGATATTATGATTTTCTTAAATAACTTTTGGAGATGTTTTGTCCATTTTTGTCACCCCCCCCCCCCCTCTCTCTCCCCCTCACCTGTCTACCTACCTTTATCTACCTGTCCATTTCTCTCTACCTGTCTACCTACCTGTCCAATATTCAATTAAGATAATGATATATAAACAGATATAAATAAAGTATATGTTATTTATATATTTATACATAGGCACGATAGGAATATGTCTATGATGTAAAGTAACGAGGTAACTAATTAACACAGGTATATACGTTAACCAGGTAGGAACACAGGTATATACGTTAACCAAGTAGGAACACAGGTATATACGTTAACCAGATAGGAACACAGGTATATACGTTAACCAAGTAGGAACACAGGTATATACGTTAACCAGATAGGAACACAGGTATATACGTTAACCAGGTAGGAACACAGGTATATACGTTAACCAGGTAGGAACACAGGTATATACATTAACCAGGTAGGAACACAGGTATATACGTTAACCAGGTAGGAACACAGGTATATACGTTAACCAGATAGGAATGAGTGACAGAAACAGACACTCACCAGTGGTAGTACATTGGAT
Organism: Homarus gammarus; assembly: GCA_958450375.1. NCBI lineage: Eukaryota > Metazoa > Arthropoda > Malacostraca > Decapoda > Nephropidae > Homarus > Homarus gammarus. The sequence goes on along the minus strand of CAUDMG010001203.1, from coordinate 1,214,760 downwards.
CCATAGTGAAGATGGTGATAGTGGAGACTCACTTCTTCAGGTTTAAAACAGAGACAGACAGACACACACACCACTATACCACAAGATCAGGAATTGTTTTGTTTTTTTTTATACTGTATATGACCGACACTGACCGATAACTACCCGACAACTGCCCGACAGCTGACTGACACTGACCCACACTGGTACTGGATCAAATTGTGTTAGTATTTGACATCTGTGGAAATAACCTTACGACACTTTTAAACACTTTTCTACGACCTCTAACGACCGTTCGGGAGATGGTAACGACCGCGCTAACAGTGAGTCGAGGTAGTTGTGAGTCTGAGAGCTGTACCGTGCCCCTGCCAGGCCCGGCTGAGGGAGTGAGGGGGGGTGAGGGTGAGGGAGGAAGGGTGAGGGGGCTTGGTTGGAGGCAGAGATGAGACAGAGAGAGAGACGGTGGGGAGAGAGGATTGGTGAGGGGGTGTGAGGGAGGGAGGGAGGGAGAGGGAGAGAGGGAGAGGGAGGGAGGGAGAGGGTGTGGGAGGGAGAAGGAGGGACTATGTAGTAAGGAAGGGTTGGTGGTGGTAAATGTAGTTGACTCTCTCTCTCTCTCTCTCTCTCTCTCTCTCTCCCTCTTTATTCCTCCCTCTCTCTCTCTCTCTCTCTCTCTCTCTCTCTCTCTCTTCACCCGTTGCCTCTCCACCTCCACGAAAACCCTCCCCCAAACAGCTTCTATTGACACGAAAATTTCACCAAATGCTTCGTGTGTTTTTTCCCTTCGTGTTTTTTCCCTTCGTGTTTTTTTCTTCGTGTTTTTTTCCTTCGTGTTTTTTCCTTTCGTGTTTTCTTCGTGTTTTTCCCTTCGTGTTTCCTTCGTGTTTTTTTCCTTCGTGTTTTCTTCGTGTTTTTTTCCCTTCGTGTTTGAACGTGAGGGGAAAAAACTAACAAATTATTTAATATATTTATTTTTATCACAAGGTTGAGTTTTCCTTCCCTCCTTAATTTCACATCATCTCCCCCTTCCCTCTCCCCCCTCCCCCTTCCCCCTTCCCCCCCTCCCCCCTTCCCCTCCCCCTCACCCTACAGCTTTTTTTTCTCCTCCAAGAGACATCACTAACGATCGTTCACCTTAATTACCTCCCCAAAGCAATTAACGATTACCCTCAGTCACCCAAACAACCAAAGGGTAACTTGAGATTAAATTAAAGATAAATAATAACTAGATTAACTTAAAGAAAGGGGTAGAGATAGAGATAGAGAGAGAATAATGAGAGACAGCTGCGCCAGACGAAAAAAAATGAGAAATAGACGATATTTTGTGAGAAATTTTCCCCACGGTGTCTAGGTGAGGTTGCCAGTTCGTTGGATAATATTAAAGGGACTATATCCTTGCCTGCGCTACTAGACAGACAGACAGACACAGACAGACAGACAGGCAGACAGACAGACAGACAGACACAGACAGACAGGCAGAGAGACAGACAGACAGGCAGGCAGACTGACAGACAGACAGGCAGGCAGACAGACAGGCAGACAGACAGACAGACAGACAGGCAGACAGACAGACAGACAGACAGAGAGACAAGCAGACAGGCAGACAGACAGAGAGACAAACAGACAGGCAGACAGGCAGGCAGACAGACAGACAGACAACGCAATAACAACCTCTCCCCCCTTCATCCCTCCCAATTATGCCATTAAATAACTAAGTGATTTAAATGTGTTATTTTCTTGTAAATCTGAACATGTTATTGAACTATTACATAAGTAACTCGGTGATTTAGAGTGTTATTTACTTATAAGTCACGTATTGTAGTTACTATATTATTGAGCTATTAAATAACTAAGTGATTTATATGTTATTTCCTCATAAATCACCAAATTAGAAGGAAAAAAATAACACCTTGTTGACATGTTTTGTTATTGTTCGAACAAAGGAACTCAAAGCCATTCAAAATAACCAGTGTTTTTAATTGGTGATTGACCGTTCGTGGTTGCAATCCGGGCCAAAATGCGGTCGAAAATCCGGTCAGAATCCACAGTAGATTTAAGCCTCTCTCTCTCTCTCGCTCTCTTTCTCTCTCTCTCGCTCTCTATCTCTCTCTCTCTCGCTCTCTTTCTCTCTCTACAACAATCACAACTACAACTACCACAATCACAACCATATCAACCACAACAACCATCCTTAATTCTAACACTTAAACCTAACCTAACTTAACCCAGGGGCGGGGGAGTCACACACACACACACACACACACACACACACACACAGTCCTGTTCAGAATACATCTCCAAGGTCAAGATCTGTAAATGTATACCTGTACTGTCTATGTATACCTGTGCTGTATAAGTATATTGAATACATGTATACTTGTGTTGTCTATGTATATTCCATACCTGTACTACCTTATTGCATACAAAATACATACACAATGCAGTATACAATTCAGCATGTATATAGGCAGTACAGGTATACAGTATAAACACAGGTATACATAGACAGTACAGGTATACATAGACAGTACAGGTATACAGTATAAACACAGGTATACATAGACAGTACAGGTATACAATATAAACACAGGTATACAGTATACATAGTCCAGTATACACACATCACCCACGGGAAATATTCATACTATAAAGGGATTAATTTCTGTTCCCCAAATCCTCCAATTTTTACTAAACGAATCTTCATATTTTATTTAATTTATTTTTTTTTCGGAAATTTTACGGAAACGACTTTTAATTTGTTACGATAATTAATTAGCTGTGTGGAAATAGGTAAAATGTATGTATGTGTGTGTGTGTGTATGTCTGGTCGATGTTTACATACACGTATACATACATGTGTACATCTAGGGTTTACGTACATGATTAATACATTAGTGTGTATTTTATCCTGAAAAATTATCTGGGTTATTTATTGTATTATTTTATTACTGTTACATACATACATACATACATACATACATACATACATACATACATACACACATACATACATACATACATACATACTCTCACACACACACACACGTACTCATACAAACATACATACAAACACATACATGCAAAACCACATACATGCACCCACACGCACATGCGCGCGCACACACTCTCCCCACCCCCCCCCCCACACACACATGCACACTCGCCTAACTTTGGTCGACGCACACGACTTCAAAGGCAACACGAACACAGTAGGTACACACATGAGCGCGTCTCTCTGCGTACACACACATGTACACACAAGCCACGTACACACAGACCGGTCGACGTTGAGAAAAATATTCCCTTGTTTATCTTTGTGTTTGTTTACCGGTCTTGGGGTGGTTGTTGTTGTTGTTGTTGTTGTAGTGGTGGTTGTTGTGGTGGTGGTGGTTGTTGTAGTGGTGGAGGTGTTGTGGGGGGGGTGGGTGTGTGTGGTGGTGGGTGGGGGTGGTTGTAGAGAGAGAGAGAGAGAGAGAGAGAGAGAGAGAGAGAGAGAGAGAGAGAGAGAGAGAGAGAGAGAGAGAGAGAGAGAATATCCACAAACACAGAAATAAACATGGACAGACAGACAGACAGAGACAGACAGACAGAGACAGACAGACAAATACTCAGTAAATCACACAGCATACAGCCAACGTCATCACCTGTAAATCACCCCCAATCACCAGTTATTGACCAACAACACCCCCCCCACCCCCCCTCCTTCCCTCTCTTCCTTGTACCACTGGATCAATACACCTACAATTGGCCCCTGGTTGTTAGGCTGTGTAATTAAGGGATTTAGAACGAGGGAACAAGGAATTAGGTTAGGTTTGGTTGGGTTTGGTTAGGGTTAGGTTAGGTTTGGTTGGGTTAGGTTAGGTTAGATTTATAATGGACTAGAGTGCATACATACATACATACACACATACAATCATACTTACATAGATATACATACTCATACACATGCATAATCAAACATACACTCATACATTCTATCATACTTACGTAGATTCATACATACATATATATTCACGCACATGAACGTACACACAAACTATACACATGCATAAACGAACACACAAACAAACGTACACGTACACACAAACAAACGTACACGTACACACAAACAAACGTACACGTACACACAAACAAACATACACGTACACACAAACGTACACAGAGGCAAAGGCATTCAGAAGCAGTGACTCGAACCAACACGATCGATCCACTCTGGTCCAGGGAACCCTGAGTGTCAGCCGAGTGTCAGCAGTGTCAGCCTGGGTGTACAATGTCAGCCTGGGTGTACAATGTCAGCCTGGGTGTACAGTGTCAGCCTGGGTGTACAGTGTCAGCCTGGGTGTACAATGTCAGCCTGGGTGTACAATGTCAGCCTGGGTGTACAGTGTCAGCCTGGGTGTACAGTGTCAGCCTGGGTACACAATGTCAGCCTGGGTGTACAATGTCAGCTGGAGTTTACAGTGTCAGCCTGGATCTACAATGTCAGGAGTGTTATAAGGGGACTAGACAGTCAGCTAGGTCCAGAATGTCAGTCGGGGTCCATACTGTCAGCCGGGGTCTAGAACATCAGCAGTGTCAGCCGAGGTTTAGTGGCAGACTGAATATACTCTTGGTGTGTCAGCCATGGCAGAGAGAGAGAGAGAGAGAGAGAGAGAGAGAGAGAGAGAGAGAGAGAGAGAGAGAGAGAGAGAGAGAGAGAGAGAGAGAGAGGTTCCCCACAATGAGAAAACTAGATTTCCTGGGGCCCCCTAATAGCCACGGGGAGCAGACAGTGCTAACCCACACCCCGAGCCCCTTTATAACAAAACCCGAAGGTCGATCATCCCATCTATTCGTCTCTGACAATGACCTTTATGGACTTATTTTTTTCTCCATTTATATATTTTTATCAGTTTTATGACGTCGGACAAATTCCTTCTCGAATATTCCCAAAAATTCCAGTATTCCAGAATTTTTCAATATTCCAGAATTCTTTATTTTTTTAATTCCAACATTCCCACAATTCCAACATTCCCAGTTCCAACATTCCCACAATTCCAACATTCCCAGTTCCAACATTCTCACAATTCCAACATTCCCAGTTCCAACATTCCCACAATTCCAACATTCCCACAGTTCCGACATTCCCATAATTCCAACATTCCCAGTTCCAACATTCCCACAATTCCAACATTCCCACAGTTCCAACATTCCCACAATTCCAACATTCCCACAGTTCCAACATTCCCACAATTCCAACATTCCCACAATTATACAGGACATTCGCCCAGTAAGAGAAGGTGTAAGTACCATTCCCAGGACTAGGCTGGTGTGGGAACTGGGAATGGTGGAGGACTGGGAATGGTGGAGGACTAGGAATGATGGAGGACTAGGAATGGTGGACTGGGAATGATGGAGGACTGGGAATGGTGGAGGACTGGGAATGTTGGAGGACTGGGAATGATGGAGGACTAGGAATGATGGAGGACTAGGAATGGTGGAGGACTGGGAATGGTGGAGGACTGGGAATGGTGGAGGACTGGGAATGTTGGAGGGGCTGGGAATGGTGGAGGACTGGGAATGATGGAGGACTGGGAATGGTGGAGGACTGGGAATGTTGGAGGACTGGGAATGGTGGAGGACTGGGAATGTTGGAGGGGCTGGGAATGGTGGAGGACTGGGAATGATGGAGGACTGGGAATGTTGAAGACAGAATGTTAAAAACTGTGAATATCAGAAAACCCGATAAGTGGCTTAACTTGGGTGGAGAGAGAGAGAGAGAGAGAGAGAGAGAGAGAGAGAGAGAGAGATCCAAAACCAAAAGCCCTGTACATCAACAAGTAATTACCCCATTAACACAAACGACCCCAAGATCCGTCAAGTTCTTTCAATGTAAACAGACGGAGGCAGCGCGGGAATAGGGCAATCAGTACTACGAGTATAAACAAATTGTCCACGTCATAACTAGACAATGGGAAGAGCTACAGTGTTCAAACTTGGTGTGTATATTCTGCATGATGACCTCTACAGCTCTATTGATTTTAAGGTCAAAAGGTCAAAGTTCAACCCACTTGACCCTCTCAATCCTATCTAGCGAGTGACCATCCTTATTTGACCCTTCCAATCGTATCTAGTGAGTGACCTTGACCTCTGAACTGGACCAAAACACGTTAGGCTTCGAGAGACTGACCCACAGGCAGCCGGGAGCGAGGGTTTCAAGGGGATAGCTTGACACGTTCACCAGCTGCAAGGTAAGACATAGCCGAGGGTAAACTAGGTCGTGTTTACATTAGGAAAAGATAAATTTATAGACATCTGAGGTTTTTTTAATTACCATATGGGTGGTTGGTTAAATGGGATGTGACCTGACCTAACAAATTCTGACCTGACTTAACCCAATAACCTGGACTAACTTAACCCAGATTTTAATTAACATACATGGGTGATTGATTGAATGGGACGTGTGACTGTGGATACGAAACACTATTATCATATGAACTGAAAAAAAAAACAATTGACGCTAAAAGTACTAATAAATTTTCTCTCTCTCTCAATTTTGAAACTTTTAAGTCATCAGTCACACAGAGTTCCGTGACTTATAAAAATATCCAACTTAAATGCCTTCAGTACACGCGTTGGCAACCTCACTAGGACGCGAACCTGTGAATAACGCATTTGGGTACTTCACACGCTTCCCAACCAATGAGCCAAGGTTGAAATAATGCCTTTTGGTATGTATGTATGTATGTATGTATGTATGTATGTATGTATAAAAAGATCCAAATATATACGGGTTTAGATACAGTAAATAACACGAATAAGCGAGTTTATTAAATGTATAATTTATGAATGAACGAATTAGTGACAAAATCAATAAAACTACAAAAAATAAATATATAGAAATTTAGTTATGTAGAAAATAATATAAATAAAATACCGTAAAATATAAAAAAATGTTAAAATATAAAATAAAATAATTAATTCAAACAATTATGACTACGACTACTGCTGCTACTATTATTACTACTATTACTCTTATTACTGTTACTATTACTATGCTACTAATACTACTTAACCTAACCTCACATACACACACAACCATTTTAAACATAACTTGACTCGGTCGCACAATTACGCAAAATCACCAAAAAAAAAAAAAAAAAAAATATTTCCATCAAACACAACCGTGATTTTCTTTACCCGTGATTGTGGTTGAGTTTGTGGTGAATAACAAGTTCGGTTTTGTGGGATTTATTTTTACTCTAGTGGGATTTATTTTTACTCTAGTGGGATTTATTTTTACTCTAGTGGGATTTATTTTTACTCTATTGGGATTTATTTTTACTCTAGTGGGATTTATTTTTACTCTAGTGGGATTTATTTTTACTCTATTGGGATTTATTTTTACTCTAGTGGGATTTATTTTTACTCTAGTGGGATTTATTTTTACTCTAGTGGGATTTATTTTTACTCTATTGGGATTTATTTTTACTCTAGTGGGATTTATTTTTACTCTAGTGGGATTTATTTTTACTCTATTGGGATTTATTTTTACTCTAGTGGGATTTATTTTTACTCTAGTGGGATTTATTTTTACTCTAGTGGGATTTATTTTTACTCTATTGGGATTTATTTTTACTCTAGTGGGATTTATTTTTACTCTAGTGGGATTTATTTTTACTCTAGTGGGATTTATTTTTACTCTAGTGGGATTTATTTTTACTCTAGTGGGATTTATTTTTACTCTAGTGGGATTTATTTTTACTCGAGTGGGATTTATTTTTACTCTAGTGGGATTTATTTTTACTCTAGTGGGATTTATTTTTACTCTAGTGGGATTTATTTTTACTCTATTGGGATTTTTTTTTACTCTAGTGGGATTTATTTTTACTCTAGTGGGATTTATTTTTACTCTAGTGGGATTTATTTTTACTCTAGTGGGATTTATTTTTACTCTAGTGGGATTTATTTTTACTCTAGTGGGGTTTATTTTTACTCTATTGGGATTTATTTTTACTCTAGTGGGATTTATTTTTACTCTAGTGGGATTTATTTTTACTCTATTGGGATTTATTTTTACTCTAGTGGGATTTATTTTTACTCGAGTGGGATTTATTTTTACTCTAGTGGGATTTATTTTTACTCTAGTGGGATTTATTTTTACTCTAGTGGGATTTATTTTTACTCTAGTGGGATTTATTTTTACTCGAGTGGGATTTATTTTTACTCTAGTGGGATTTATTTTTACTCTATTGGGATTTTTTTTACTCTAGTGGGATTTATTTTTACTCTAGTGGGATTTATTTTTACTCTAGTGGGATTTATTTTTACTCTAGTGGGATTTATTTTTACTCTAGTGGGATTTATTTTTACTCTAGTGGGATTTATTTTTACTCTAGTGGGATTTATTTTTACTCTAGTGGGATTTATTTTTACTCTAGTGGGATTTATTTTTACTCGAGTGGGATTTATTTTTACTCTAGTGGGATTTATTTTTACTCTAGTGGGATTTATTTTTACTCTAGTGGGATTTATTTTTACTCTAGTGGGATTTATTTTTACTCGAGTGGGATTTATTTTTACTCTAGTGGGATTTATTTTTACTCTAGTGGGATTTATTTGTACTCTAGTGGGATTTATTTTTACTCTAGTGGGATTTATTTTCACACTAGTGGGATTTATTTTTACTCTAGTGGGATTTATTTTTACTCGAGTGGGATTTATTTTTACTCTAGTGGGATTTATTTTTACTCTAGTGGGATTTATTTTTACTCTAGTGGGATTTATTTTTACTCGAGTGGGATTTATTTTTACTCTAGTGGGATTTATTTTTACTCGAGTGGGATTTATTTTTACTCGAGTGGGATTTTTTTTACTCGAGTGGGATTTTTTTTACTCTAGTGGGATTTATTCTGTGGTAGGTTGTTGTAGTGATTAATGAAGCTTATGTTACCTGGAGTTCACATTATCTCTCTGTCTTTCTCTCTACACCTAATTCTATCTCAATTTCTCTCCCTCTCTCTAACTGACCCCCTCATTCTCTCACTCTCTCTAACTGACCCCCTCATTCTCTCACTCTCTCTAACTGACCCCCTCATTCTCTCACTCTCTCAGTTTGTCTTTACAGTGATTAATGATGCAGCTGTCTCTCTCTCTCTCTCACCCTCCCGCCTCCTCTAATCAATCACCAAACTCTCACCCTGATTGCCTTCCACCCCCTTCTGTCTCTCTTCTCTCCCTTGCCTCTCTCCCTTTATCTTATTGTCTCCCTTCCCTTTCAATATCTCCCTCCCCTCTCCTTGACTCCCTCCCTCCCTTTCTCCTCTCACCCTTTCCCCCCTTCCTTCTCTCACCCTTTCCCCCCTTCCTTCTCTCACCCTTTTCCCCCTCCCTTCTCTCACCCTTTCCCCCCTCCCTTCTCTCACCCTTTCCCCCCTTCCTTCCCTCTCACCCTTTCCCCCCTTCCTTCCCTCTCACCCTTTCCTCCCTTTCCAATACTGTCAGCATTAAAAAACAATAATATTTAAACTTGGAGCGTAATTAAGGGAACATTACTATTACCCTTAGCGAGAAATACTTCTAACACACACACACACACAGGCATACACGTACACACACAGGCATACACGTACACACACACATATACATACACACAGGCATATACGTTCACACACACACACATAAACACATATAAATACACAAGAACATACTGTACAAACATATACATACATGCATACACACACACACACACACTAGCATACACGTACACACATATACATACACACAGGCATATACGTTCACACACACACACACATAAACACATATAAATACACAAGAACATACTGTACAAACATATACATACATGCATACACACACACACACACACACACACTAGCATACACGTACATACACACACACACAGTCGTTGTTTTAACAGGTGATACAGGTACACTAGAGCAAATATACTATTAATTAATAACAAGTACAGGTATTTTCATTTGTGTGGCTGGCATAGTTTTATGTGTGTATGTATGTATGAGTGAATGTATGTATGTATGTATGTATGTATGGAAATGTTTGTGTATATAATTATCATGGATGTATGTTTGTGTATTTGTTTGTATCATGTAACCCACATCACCCATACCGTAGCTATAATTCTCACCCACACCATCACCCACACCCTAGTTATAATTCTCACCCACACCATCACCCACACCCTAGCTATAATTCTCACCCACACCATCACCCACACCCTAGCAATAATTCTCACCCACACCCTAGCTATAATTCTCACCCACACCATCACCCACACCTCCTAAATACAAGCCACACCACCAGATTGCAACCCAAATATCGGTTAAATAGTCAGATCCTCACGAACGGGCGAACGGAATTACCCGGATACCTTCAAGAACTCATCAGGATCGGTCAATGTCTCAATTCTTCTGTAGTTTTTATGTAATATCGACTGTAATTTGGATAAGATGGCTACAGATATTTTTTTGTATTAGTAAATTTGTGTATGAAAAGGATATTTTGTATTTTTAGTGTATTTGTATTAATTATTTTGTATTTTGCTGTAATGTGATTAGTGTCAGGTTAATTTAATGTTACCTGTGCTGTATTTTTTATTTTGTTACCTGTACTGTAGTGTGTATGTATGTATGTATGTATGTATGTATGTATGTATGTGTGTGTGTGTGTGTTCATGTAAGTTTAGATACTCAGATACATACACAAACACACATACAAGATATGAACACAAAACACACATATACAATCACACTTAAACACATACACACGATTACACATCCCCTCACACAAACACATACACACCAGTACACATACACACACATACTGGATACAAACACTCACAAAAACAAACATACACACCACTACACATACAAACACGCACATATACTGGATACACAAACACATTCACACAATCAAACATCCACTCACACAAACATACACCACTACACATACACACAAACACTCACACATACACATACACACAAACACACACATACACACAAACACTCACACATACTAAACACACCCATTTCAACCCCCCAAATTAATCACTGTAAAGCCTTTTCTCTCTGTCATCATAATAACATGTAGTTTATTTACAAATATTACAGTAATTCCTACACAACAAGTGTCATTAATTACGGGTTATTACATGATTACAACGCTTTGGAACTTGTGGGTAATTACGACACACAGCAGAGTAAGGCATAATTACGCTGTTATTATTATTATTATCATTGTTATTATTATCGTTCTCGTTATTGTTATTTTTATTATCGTTATTATTATTACTGTTATCATTATTATTATTACTCTTCCTCACTCACTGTAATAACCTGCCAAGCTCTTGAACCAATGACCACTGTATTCTGTAATGTTTATAACTCCACTGTATTACGTAATAGCCTCCCACGCTCTTGTCTGAGCCAATGTGTGTGACAACAGGGTACCAGTGTTACCAATGCATACCTCTTGCTTACATATACGATAGCGAAAACTTTTATCTTTCTATATGTCTGTCTGTCCATTCATATATCTACCTCCCTCTCTCTCTCTAAAGAATTCAATTTCGACAACAAAAAAATATCAGCTTATTTTTCACATTCTTTTTAAATAATTACAAATATATATATAATTTTTACCCTCTAGCACCTTTCTTCACTAATTTATTATATGTAGTTGTTTCGTTTTGATTATTTCCCTTTCGTTATAAAATCGATTCGTGTTGAAATTCTTTACTTATGGCGAATTTTACTGTTTTTTCCTGATTATTGATGTTTTGGTGAAAATTAGATTATATTTTAACGCATTATGTAAGTGTGGAAGGAGTGTTGGTATGGAGGCAGGCAGGAGTTAGTGTGGCCGGGTCGTACAACAAAGAGGGTGTAGGGAAGGCCAAGGTGCTGCCCAGACCTTGAAAACGCGGGAGTTTGGTATCATAGAAAATGGTCACAATAATCATCGGAGAAAACCATCATTTGTTTTAGCGGTAACTACTCTAATTTTAACCGCTGTACTGTAAAGATAATTTAAAAGATGTTGTATTTGCTAGACTTAGGTTAGGATATAAGTACCTCAGGCAGTATGTTCCTCAAGCAGATGTGTAGAAAATATAAAGTGTGTGGTCAGACATGCCCACACACTACAACTTAGCCTTTTACACGACGGCAAAATTCAAATTCACTTCACATATCACACCTTCCACCGTGAACTAACAATAATTACCAAATAAATTCACAGTAATTCAACGTGTGATGACGCAAGATAGCTTTACAAAATATACATTATGACACCTTAATTTGATAAATAAATACTATCTCACCTTCCCAGCCTTATAACGAAACTTCAATCAACTAAAAAATAAAATAAAAACAACCAACTTAACCTACCCCTAAATACTGATAAAACGCTGACATAAATTAGGTTCGTTTAGAAAAAGTGTCGTGAATTTATTTTCCCGTACTTTTTCGTAATGTCTTTCAGTCAATTTATAACAATTGTAACCCACAGAAACTAATCTAACCCAAAGAAATACCAGATACATCGTTTAATTACGTTGTTAGAGTATAATAATAATAATAATAATAATAATAATAAAAATAATAATAATAGTAATAATAATAATAGTAATAATAATAATAGTAATGATAATGATAATAATGGATATAGCCTCAAAATGCTCATGTCCCCCCACCTATAATTTCTTGTCTTCCCTCTTTTGATATTCCTGGATCCGCCCCTGATTGTACTTATAATATATTAAATAAATAATAAAAATGCAATACAATAATAAGGAGTAATAACGAAATAACAATAAAAAATTGACAAAGAAAATTAGACCTAAACTTCACGAAAGATCAGTTACCCATTATCCAGTGTTTTAATAGCTAGCTAGTTCCTCCTCTAGTAATAATAGCAATGATATTATAGTTTAGTTAAGATTAGATACCTTATTATATAAATCCAAATAAAATAACCAATCACCATCGAGTAATTAATCTGATTAATTTCACGTGACATAGCCCAAGTCTTAACAACCACGTATCATAATCGACCATAAATATAAAATAAACAAATAAATTAACCATTACTCACCATTTACAGGTATATTAGATAATACTACGGCTTCCATGATGGTATAACACACTTGGTATAACAAAAAACTCGAAAAAATAGTAAAAATATGAAGAGAAATATGTCTGCAGCCGCCTTCCTCAGCCTCTGGCACTTCTCTGACATTTGGCGGGAAAATGACCCTCAAAATGTCAGTCGTCCCAAAATTTTTATATATTTTTTAAATTTTCTCTCCCTAAAACATGTTATATATACTTAATTATCCACCTATATTTGTCTATTTATATATAGTTTACATATATAAATTTAATTATATGTTTTATCAGCTTATTGTAGAGAAATATAGAGAAAAATAGGCTTTTGATATTATAAATGGGCAGTTTAGCGTCAAGAGCTGTTAGGTATTTTAGCTGGTTTAATGCATCATAGTGACGGCTCATTATACTAAATAACATATAATTATAATGTAAATTCTTTTGTTGTGTAAATCATTCCTAATTACACTATATTTACGTACGTAGTGTAAATCATTTCTATTTACACTTTAAGTATGTGTCTGAGTGTATGTTAGGTAATATACATTGAAGGTATACAGTATATACATTAAAATAAACATTACTAGCAATTTATATAGCTGAAAATAGCTTATAAAATAGAATAAATTACTAGCAATTCATATAGCCGGAAATTACAAAATCTATATCTATTACATCTCTATAAATAATATATATATAGCTAGGAAATACACTATATACATAAGGATGATGAATAAAAATGGTGAAAAAATGTCTTTATTATTTTTTTACACTGTACATCTATTTTTATACTTGAGAAATAATACAATAAATAATTAGTGACGATGTATAGTGAAAGTATTTTATGTGACGTAGTTGTGACGTCATGGTTAGGGGGTGTGGCTTTGAGTTGCAGTAATATATTTGTGACGTAGTTGTGACGTTATGATTAGGGGTGTGGCTTTGTGTTGCAGTAATATATTTGTGACGTAGTTGTGACGTTATGATCAGGGGTGTGGCTTTGTGTTGCAGTATTATATTTTGTGACGTAGTTGTGACGTTATGATTAGGGGTGTGGCTTTGTGTTGCAGTAATATTTGTGACGTAGTTGTGACGTTATGATCAGGGGTGTGGCTTTGTGTTGCAGTAATATATTTGTGACGTAGTTGTGACGTTATGATTAGGGGTGTGGCTTTGTGTTGCAGTAATATATTTGTGACGTAGTTGTGACGTTATGATTAGGGGGTGTGGCTTTGTGTTGCAGTAATATATTTGTGACGTAGTTGTGACGTTATGATCAGGGGTGTGGCTTTGTGTTGCAGTAATATATTTGTGACGTAGTTGTGACGTTATGATCAGGGGTGTGGCTTTGTGTTGCAGTAATATATTTGTGACGTAGTTGTGACGTTATGATCAGGGGTGTGGCTTTGTGTTGCAGTAATATATTGAAAAAAAATAAATACATTAAATAAAACTTAATGGTTGATGATGGTAATGATAAATAATATTAGGTATTTGTTAAGTAAAAAATGACACCTGAGTAAAATAATCCTAATATGAATAAAAATTTGGGGTATAAATAAAAACTAATAATTACGATTTTTCTTAATTATTTCTGATATGAATAAAAGTTTATATATTTCATTGACGAAGATAATTATATTTTTTTTTATTTTATGATTAGTGAAAAATTCTGGTTAAATAAAAACTAATATAAAATTTCTTGAATCCAATTATTTTTTGGAAAATTTTCTCCACTTAACAAAATAATAATAGTGAATAAAAAATATAGTAATGATAATGCTTAATAAGTTAATACTACTACTAATAACAAATTCTAGATACAATTATTGGACCAGCCATTCTCAAAAGTACACTCGGAAATCTACAGTAAATTAACAACATTATTTACAAATTTACAAATAACTAATAGCGTCTTTACTATATATATAAAACATGGTATACAGAGGCTTATTATCAATGGATTTAAGGTGATTTTTCCTCGTAAGTTGTACAAGAAATGCTTTTAAAATGACATCAAAATAGTACTAACAGTTAAGTGTGTATGTCAAGCAGTTCAAACAGTCAGACAGTCATCTTAAAATAAGTGTATTCAAAACAGTTCAGTCATTTGAATTAGCCTTTAAGCCTGGGATTCAAGTCTAATAGTTTGGGGAGGGGGGAAGGCTGGGGTCTAATAAAACTGAGGCCTATTAGAACTAGACCCAATTAGAACTGGGGCCTATTAGAACTGGGGCCTCTTAGAACTAGACCCAATTAGAACTGGGGCCTATTAGAACTGGGGCCTATTAGAACTGGGGCCTATTAGAACTGGGACCTATTACAACTGGGGCCTATTAGAACTGGGCCTATGAGAACTGGGGCCTATTAGAACTGGGATCTATTATGCCTGGGTTAATAGCTTATAATCAACACTATTACAACCAGGCTCACTTTTCTTGTTAAGTCACAACCTATGAGTGAAAAATGGAGCACCTTGTTATATAAAGACAAGGTACCAGTCATAATTAAGAGGCCATTATGTCTCCTGTAGCTAAAGTATAGACGCCTGAATATAATTGAAAGAAGAGCTTGGAGGATGGATAGGTGTTATGGATCATGAAAAACAAATGACAATCGACTCCTATAAGCTTATAAGTTATTGAATCCTTTATACTGTTCAGGGGTTTAGCTCATGGGGTTAAGTCATCGTATTCAAGGGTTTAAATTGCGTACTCAAGGGATTAAGTTACGTAATCAAGGGATCAAGTGACAGGAGAGTTGGAGAATAGATATTATGTTTCATCAATAAACAAGTGACAATCAACACCTATAAGCATAATCACCCATAAAACATCATAGGTTTTTTAATCCTAAATAAAATAAGACTTTGAAATAATTCCTTCCTATAAAATTTTTCCCCGTACTCAAAATATTATTGGAACCTTAAATTATATTCCTATAAATCGGTATTATGGTCAAACCCCTAAAATCTGCCCTTTAAATCGGCATTATCATCATTACCCTAAAACTCCATCATTATTTAAAGGACAGAACCTAAAATTTTAAGTCCGGATGATACTAAACAAACACTCCTTCACAAAGTCTACGTAAGCGATAGGGCGTCCTTGAAAAATAACCCTCCTTCCCTCTCTGCTTCCTTCCTCCCTACTTGCTTACTTCCTTGCTGCTCCCTGAGGTACTATGAGTTCGAGGGAAGGAGAGAGGAAGGGAGGCAGGGAGCAGAGAGGGAGGGAGGCAGGGTAAAGGCAGGGAGCAGAGAGGGAGGGAGGCAGGGTAAAGGCAGGGAGCAGAGAGGGAGAGAGGCAGGGTAAAGGCAGGGAGCAGAGAGGGAGAGAGGCAGGGTAAAGACAGGGAGCAGAGACGGAGAGAGGCAGGGTAAAGGCAGGGAGCAGAGAGGGAGACATGGGGGGGGGGGGGAGGGGGCATTCATCTAACACAACCCTATACACAGTGCATATTTCAACCTTATTATTGCACATCAACACAATAAAATAACTCAAAACATTCCTATAACCTTTCCAATACAAACTATTTATATATATATGTACAACTAAATTCAATATACTTTTCTTTTTATCTCTATATACAAAAACACAAATACAGTCATTATATTCTCCCCTAAAAACACAAACACAAAAACACACTTTATTTGTTTGTGTGAAGGAACTTAATGTACATATTTCTTATAGGGTCTTAGTGCAGTTTGTTATGATAAGGGATTTGTCTATGGTTTGGGCCACCTAGTTTTAATATGGGTAGGGTAGGGTAGGGTAGGGTAGGGTAGGGTTGGGTTGGGTTGGGTTGGGTAGGGTAGGGTAGGGTAGGGTAGGGTTGGGTTGGGTTGGATAGGGTTGGGTTGGGTTGGGTTGGGTTGGGTAGGGTAGGGTTGGGTTGGGTTGGGTAGGGTAGGGTAGGGTAGGGTTGGGTAGGGTAGGGTAGGGTAGGGTTGGGTTGGGTTGGGTTGGGTTGGGTAGGGTAGGGTAGGGTCGGGTAGGGTTGGATAGGGTTGGGTTGGGTTGGGTTGGGTAGGGTAGGGTAGGGTAGGGTAGGGTTGGGTTGGGTTGGGTTGGGTTGGGTAGGGTAGGGTAGGGTAGGGTAGGGTCGGGTAGGGTAGGGTTGGGTAGGGTAGGGTAGGGTAGGGTAGGGTAAGGTAGGTTCTATTACAGCCATGGGTGAAAGACCAATAATATCCTTTAATAAATGCTTACGTTAACCCCCCCTTCGTGTTAACAATACAATTAACAAGAACAAGTAATTTTAACATCAAACTTAACATACCGAGGGAATATGACTAATGTTTATCATGTTAATAGTGATATTATTATTAACATCAGATTACAAACTTGTTAAATTGGGTTTGGATCGCGTATATGTGATTGAGATACAAATTAACAATGGAAGTAACATATTTAACATTAAAATGAATACTAAGTAGAGTTATCATTTTATATGCAAGATAATTTCACAAAGATTAACAATATTTTAACATGGGAATTAACACGACCTAACCAAGGATTTTAACAAGGTCACAACAGTTAACAAAGAGGAAATTAACATAGAAATTAACCTAAACTAACCAAGAATGTATTTTCAACAAGATCACAAAAGTTAACAAGAATAAATTTAACACATAAATTAACATGGGCTTACACAGATACACACAAATTCAACAATATTTAACATAATATGGCAGATATGCTTGAAATAATTTAACCCTAAAGTGAAATAAATCAAAATTAACAATAACTTTCGTAACAATTAAATTAACGTAATTATTTATCTTTCAAATATCAATTTAATATGCAATTTAAATCTATTTCCGACACACACATACACACACACACACCTGCCACCTAAGAGGAATATACATTTTATATCGTATGGCTTCCCTCTACATACATACATACATACATACATACATACTCCTTCCCGATTGTGAGTGTATGACTGTCAATACACACTGATGTATTAAGCTGTATGAATTGAAAGATAAAACAAATATTTGGAAAGAAATGAATGAATAAAGGAAGGAAGGAAGGAAGGAAGGAAAAATTTACGTTTACTAATGAATAATTCCAATTATTTGTGAAATTGAAAAAAATCCAAATCTTTTTCTCATTCTCACGCATAAAACGCTAACAAATGCTCCAGTCTTCTCTAAATGCTCCTGGGGACAATAATGCTCCATCTATATACAGTACTATAAAAAAAGCAAATGACATTATGTTCTATAATCTGGTGTCTTTTAACTGTACATTATATAAACCTATAATACTTTTACTGGAATTATTGACAATTATATACAGTACTATTATACTCTCCTGTACATAAATATTATAATTTTTCTATAATTATTTCAACACCCCATCGAATTATATATCATGGGAGTTATATTTTCTTATTTGTATAATTGTATAGCCATGACAATCTCCTATAATTTCTCTATATAATTTCGTAATGTTTTTCCAAGTTTGTTTATTTCTGTGTTTGTGTGTTCAGAATATTCTATACAGAGTGAATCAGACATACATATAGACGTCAAATAGCTTAGTATGAATCACATTAGACATCGTTGATTATCCAAGAACGATGGCTATATATTTATGTGGGTGGAGATCGGTTAGTCTCCATTACAAGCCAGGGTTTCTGTGTTGCCTAAATGCATGTGGCTATTTTGTAACTGATATAGACACACTTAGGGTGATATAGCCAGTTATTGAAGCTTTTCTATATATTACATACCTATAATCTAAACACGCTTCACACAGGCAGACAATATTATATTCTAATCGTCCAAAAACATTATAAAAGTTTCTATACACACGAAGATTAGTTAATTATACCCTCTATCCACGGTTTATAGGAGGTCATGCGCATATAGACGCCAGGTAGATTAGGATAGGCACACTTAATTCCGTGAGAGACAGTGCCAGCTAGGAACCATCTGCCATCCTTCCCTTGTACTGATAGAGGACCTCCGCTATCACCCTGTGGGGAAGATAAGAACTGGGGTTAGGGGTCAAAGGTTATTCATAAAGAGGTCAATGTATGGGATAAAACGTGGGAGTTCTTTTAAGTTGGTTATAAAAGGTTATCCCTTCACTTACACCATACCATGCACACCTACACCACACCCTCCACCACACCCCTCTGCCTCACCTCACAGGAGTCCTTCTTTCCCTGCTTATACCCAGCACAGAAGAACTCCGGTTTAATATTCTTGGGATGACCCGCTTCGGAAAACCACTTCTGACACTGATTGTTCTTGATGATGGGCAGCGCCACCTCGTTTAGCTGCGTCGGTACCGGGCCACCTGTAGAAGGCCATGAAGGTGTTAAATATTGATAAAGGTAAATACAACACCTGCATCACCTGTTTTGGCTGTGATTCTCCTGCAGAAGGCCATGAAGAAGGTAATTAAACAAAATATTAAGGTCTCTTAAATGTTATATACGACCACCACGACCTATTACAAGTCGTTTCTATATCATATTTGACTATTATTTGCTATTAGAGTCGCCCTAATGTTATATACGACCACCACGACCTATTACAAGTCGTTTCTATATCATATTTGACTATTATTTGCTATTAGAGTCGTCCTAATGTTATATACGACCACCACGACCTATTACAAATCGTTTCTATATCATATTTGACTATTATTTGCTATTAGAGTCGTGCTAATGTTATATACGACCACCACGACCTATTACAAGTCGTTTATATATCATATTTGACTATTATTTGCTATTAGAGTCGTCCTAATGTTATATACGACCACCACGACCTATTACAAGTCGTTTCTATATCCAACATCACCACCACTCACCATAGGAAAGTCGTCCCCATCCCGTTGCATATCCAAACTTCCCCACTATGTCCTCATCACCGTTGGGCATACAAACTGGTACAATATGTTCATCGTAATTCACAGGTCGTTCTAGTTCCAATAGGGCCAAGTCGTTATCGAAGGTCTTAGCCACGTAACCTTTATGGACGATGACCCTCTTGACGTTGCGTTGGATGACTTTTTTAGGTTCATAGTCGTCTGAGAGGTCATATTCTCCCAACACTACGATGAGAGATGCCAAGAATCTGCAGTGGATTAAGTTTCTGGATTAGGTGATTTATGATGTGGGATTACGGTGTGATTATGGGTTTTGTGTTTTTCTTGTCCTCTTTAATTCATTCCTTTCATTACTCTCTTCTCTCTCTCTCTCTTCCTCTCTCTCTCTCTCACTCTCTCTCTCTCTCTACTCACCCGGGCTGACAGTGGGCAGCCGTCAGGACATACCGCTTATTAAGCAGTACACCTCCGCACTTGTTCTTTGTAAATATCCCCAGCCAGGTAGATTCTTTAATTAAGGCTTGCCAAGGCCACTCAGCGAAGTCAGACCTCTCACCGTTGACGATCCTTCCCTCTCGAGCCAGGGGACGTACACCACACGCTGAGAGGGATGAGAGGGGTGGATTATTAATGGAAAAGAGGGGTGTGGAATGAAGAGAAAAGAAGAGGGGGTGGAGTGAAGTGGGAAGAGAGAGGGGGGGTAGGATGAAGAGTGAGAGGGGACGAATGCCACATGCTGAGAGGGGTGGATTATTATGGAAAAGAGGGGTGTGGAATGAAGTGGGATGAGAAAGGGGTGTTAAAGAAATGAGAGGGGGTGAGGGGGTGGAAACTAAACGCCAGGCGATGACGAATGCCCGTGGTGGCAGTCTATATGGGTTTATGGGAATGCCAGACGGTACTAAATGCTTACCCTGGCGAAGAAGATGATGACCATGATGATAATGATGATGATGACAACAATAATGATGATGATGATGATGATGACTTACTCGTGCGGTAGTCCCAAGCTCGGGTGGTCGTAGTCGTTCTCCTAGTGGTCGTTGGTCTCCTAGTGGTGGTCGGTCTCCTAGTGGTCGGTCTCCTAGTGGTGGTCGGTCTCCTAGTAGTCGTAGTTCTTCTAGTAATAGCTTTCCTAGTAGTTGGTGGTCTGGTGGTAGTGGTAGTTGATGGTGGTGGTGGTAGTGGTGGGAACAAGATTTCTTCACCAGGAACAAAGTTAGTCAGGTTGAACAGCTGTGAACATGGTAATAAGTGTTCAATAATGTTCAAAATAACGTAAATTTAGTTGTAATCAAAGTTCAGTCAGGTTGAACAGCTGTGAATATGGTAATAAGTGTTCAATAATGTTCAAAATAACGTAAATTTAGTTGTAATCAAAGTTCAGTCAGGTTGAACAGCTGTGAACATGGTAATAAGTGTTCAATAATGTTCAAAATAACATAAATTTAGTTGTAATCAAAGTTCAGTCAGGTTGAACAGGTGTGAACATGACAATAAGTGTTCAAAAGTGTTCATTATAAATAATATGATAAGTTCTGTAATGGAAAAGTTTATTGCATATACAGTATATATAGAGTTTCTTGAATTACTGATATAGAGAATATATTTAATAATGTCAATATATATATGATTTAACCCTTTGAGGACGATGATTTAACCCTTTGAGGACGATGATTTAACCCTTTGAGGACGATGATTTAACCCCCTTGAGTACAATTTAGCCCTTTGAGGACGATGATTTAACCGTTTCGTCCTCCAAGACTCCCCCCCAACACCCACCTGAGCCAGTAGATCCAGGTCTATGGGCGGTGGAGACTGAGTAGTGGTGGTCAAAGGTTCCTCTGGGGGTGACGAGTTAATGAAATCCACGATAAACTGATCTATGGGCGATATGGGTTCCTCCGTCGTGGGTTTGGGCGTGGTAGTCGTCAGCGTTGGGGTGGTGCTGGTCGTGGTGCGTCTGTTGATGGTCGTGGGTTTTGTGGTCGTGGTGCGTCTGGTTATGGTCGTGGGTTTTGTGGTCGTGGTGCGTCTGGTTATGGTCGTGGGTTTTGTGGTCGTGGTGCGTCTGGTTATGGTCGTGGGTTTTGTGGTCGTGGTGCGTCTGGTTATGGTCGTGGGTTTTGTGGTCGTGGTGCGTCTGGTTATGGTCGTGGGTTTTGTGGTCGTGGTGCGTCTGGTTATGGTCGTGGGTTTTGTGGTCGTGGTGCGTCTGGTTATGGTCGTGGGTTTTGTGGTCGTGGTGCGTCTGGTTATGGTCGTGGGTTTTGTGGTCGTGGTGCGTCTGGTTATGGTCGTGGGTTTTGTAGTCGTGGTGCGTCTGTTTATGGTCGTGGGTCGTTTGGTCGTGGGTCGGCTGGTCGTCTTGGTAGTCATGGAGATGTTGTTGTCAGCTGGTTCGTCGTAAACAAAGGCTTCAATGGCATATGTAGATGACGACCAAGGCTTCACCGTGTTGCTGGGACTACTGAAGGTGGTGGTGGCGGCGGTGGCGGGTTGTCGATGAAGCAAGTCTCCAGTAATGTGTTGCAGGACGTCTCCAGGTATAATGGCTGGCTCCATATCTAAGTCCTCCTCCTCCTGCATATCCTCTTCCTCCGTCGTTGAGGTCATGAACGACTCTGGCTGGGGTCGTCTAGTTGTTGTCCAGATTAACAGAGGTATATCCATCTTGGTGGTGGTCGTTGGTCTCGGGAGTCGTTTCTCAGGGGGTGTTGTCGTCCAGAAGGCGAGTGGGTCAGCGAGATTAGGTGAGGTCGTAGCCAATGAGGTCGTCTGGGTCGTTTGAGGGACAAGCCAGTTGATGATTTCTGTCTGAGGTCGAATCTCCATGATGGGAGGTTGAGGGGAGATGGTCCAGTAGTGTAATGGATCCTGTGAGTCGTACTGTGGGGTCGTCGTGGTGGTCGTGGTGGTCGTAGTGGGCTCTGTCGTGGGTCGTGGCTTCTTGGAGGTCGAGATTACTTGAGATATCACAGACATTGGAGGCATAGCGTCTAGTATAGATGGTTGGGGCGACAGTGTCCAGATCAACAGTGGCAAGCTAGTGGTCGTCTTTTGGGTCGTCGCCATGCTAGTGGTCGTCTTTTGGGTCGTCGCCATGCTAGTGGTCGTCTTTTGGGTCGTCGCCATGCTAGTGGTCGTCTTTTGGGTCGTCGCCAAGTTAGTGGTCGTCTTGTGGGTCGTCGCCATAGGTTCGGTGGTAACTTGAGTAGTATTTATCTTCTTTGTGGTCGCTTTTAAAGTTTCTGTCATGGTGACGATGTCGTGTGGGGTGATGGTCGTGGCTGTGGTGGTCGTCTCTTCGTTTACTTGTGGTCGTGGACGAAACATTTCAGTTGTGGGAGCAAAGGTGGACCTTGGGGGAGTATCGGTGATGACCTCGATCTCGGAGGTGATGAGCGATAGGTTGAAGTTGGTTATGTCTATAGGAGAGGGCGTCGGTCTGTGCTGGGGGGAGTTTGGTCGACCGAATACTGAAGGGGTCGGCTTGATGCTCCAGTACAGCAGTGACTCAGTAGTAGCGGAGGGGTCGACGGGGGTAGTGGTGCTCTTCTTGTCACCAGCTGTTGGGTGGACGTAGGGTCTATGTGACGTGGGTTTAGGCTCGAAGAACATCACATCCTTCGTGGGGAGTTTCTCTGGCTGGTGGGTGACGGAGGGTGTCTCAGTGCCGGCGTCCAAGGCAGGATCAGTCACGTCGAAGATTGAGACCTGGTGAGTGGCGAAGCCCTCGTGGTCATCTGGCATCGTCATGTAGGGGACGTCCTCGGTGTTGTCATCCACGTCGAGGTTGGGTCCCTCGCTGGTCTGACCTTCACTCTGTATGACGGTGAAGGTGATGACCCCGTTCTCAGTGAGGGACGCTGGGAGCCCTGTCATCACCTCGCTGTGGTATTTAGACTCAGTGGAGGAGTACTCCAGAGGGCGGCTGGTGGAGGTGACCACGTCCTCCTCCTCCTGCTTCATCACCGACGACTCCATCTGGTCCTTCACGTCAGCCACCTTCGTCACCTGGGTCGTCTCCTCCGTCACCTCATCACCTTCGTCAGTTCTCGATGGCGTTGTGGCATCCGTGTGACCTCCTCCTTCACCCTCCATCACTGAGGTCACCAAAGTATCAGGTTCTGTTCCACTAGATACTTGGATCACTCCCTCATCAGTACCTAACACTCCGACTAACTTATCCTCGAGAGGGACACTGTACACATCCCCTTCTTCGCCTTCTTCACCAGTACCTGTTGACCCATCCACATTGACCACTAAGACCCCAGGGACAACGCTCTCGTCAGGAACCCCCAACGCTTCTGCAGTTGAGCCACCACCACCACCCTCTTCTACTGAGGGTGTGGTACTAGGAAGGTCCTCTGTTGTGGTGATGCTGCTGACGGTAGATTCACCCTCGTCAGCGTACCCAGTGGATACTTCTTCAGGAGAGACGCTGGTTATAGTGGGAAGACCTTCAGTAGTAGTAGATAACGAAGTAGATGACGATGATCCACCAACACCCTCCTCCTTCTCTTGCGTAGTCTGAGGGGTAGTACTTCCTTCCTCCTCCTTCTCTTGTGTAGTCTGAGGGGTAGTACTTCCTTCCTCCTCCTTCTCTTGTGTAGTCTGAGGGGTAGCACTTCCTTCCTCCTCCTCCTCCTCCTTATTACCTTTCTTCTCTATTTGTTTATTATCATCATCTTGTGTTTTATCGCCTTTTTCAACCTTCTGTTTCTCGTTAATGTTTTCTTTCTCTGTTTGCTGTCCAGTGCCTCCTTCTTCGACTACTTCAGGAGGCTTAATGTTCCCTCCTCCTACTCCATCAGCCTCTCCACCTCCTCCAGATAGAACACCCTCTCCTCCTTCTCCTCCAGATAGAACACCCTCTCCTCCTCCTCCTCCTCCTCCAGATACAACACCCTCTTCTCCTCCTTCAGACACCTCAAACTTCCCTCCTCCTCCATCACCACCACCACCTACAGACATCAAAAGCGACGATCCACTCCCCAGAGGCATATCGCAGCAGGCGCCGAAGAGGAACCCGTCAATACACGTCCCCACGACCTGACCCTCATTCTGGTAACACTCGAAGTTGAACATACACACTCCAGGTTGACCCTCCAAGCCAGTACAACCTCGAGGCTCGATCTTGAGACGTCGCTGACCTGAGTCCTCATCTGCCGGAAGGAGGGATATGTTAGGTCAAAGGTCATGATAAGAGAGAGAGGGAAAATGTTTGTGTGTGTGTGTGTGTGTGTGTGTGTGTGTGTGTGTGTTTGATGGGGGTTTGGGTGTGTGTGCGTGTGTGTGTGTTTGTAAGTACCATATGTATGTATGTACAGGTAAGTAAGTCAGGTGTACATAATTATCGTCACATTCAGTGTAGAATAAAAGACATAAATTACACACACACAAACCCACACACACCCACACACACACACACACACACACACACACATCCGTATCGACACAATAATAATCCTATGCTGTTACAAGAAGGAAGGAAGGAAGGAAGGACTGATTTCAATTCTCACAAGATGGTTAGGTTAGGTTGAGGACTTGAGAGAATTATATGTCTATGTGAGAGAGAGAGAGAGAGAGAGAGAGAGAGAGAGAGAGAGAGTAGTGTAGGGCAGACTGCTGAACTATCAACAGGAGAAAGCGGGCCACCACAACTACCACCATTATTACCATCACTATCTTCACTACTACCGTCACCACCACCACCACTACCACCACCACCACCACTACCACCACTAACACCACCACCACCACTAACACCACCACCACTACTACCACCACCACCACTACTACTACTACCACCACCACCACCACCACTACCACCACCACCACCACTACCACCACCACCACCACTACCACCACCACCACCACTACCACCACCACCACCACCACCACTACGACACAAAGATGAATTATCAAAGTTTCCTCCGTTAAATTAACTCTCCGTACGATCCCCGAGAGAGAGAGAGAGAGAGAGAGAGAGAGTCGTCAACACAACAACCTGAGAGAAAGTGGGAGGGAAGGGGGAGAGAAATTAACCATATCCTAGAGTTGCCACTTAGTAAATAATATCTATCTATCTATCAGGAGGACGTGTCAAACTTAAGGTAGAGTCACAGTGCAGTTTGGCGGCCATCTTGTACTCATTATGGGAGAAAAATAGACAGACAGACAGACAGACAGACAAACAGACAGCTATATATTCTAAAGAGATTTAATTATGGACGAAAGAATACCTGGGCTATTCCCCCGTCCCCCTCTTCCTCCTCACCTGCCCTACCCACCCCTCCCCCCTCCTCACCTGCTCCCTCCCCCCTCCTACCCTTCTCACCACCGCACCTCCTATCCATTCGCCTTCCTCACTTTCTCCACTGATTCCCTCCCCTTCCATCCTCCTCCTACCCCCCCCTACTTCTTCCTCACCTGCCCCCTCCCCCCTCCTACCCTTCGTCTTCCCTCCACACCCCCCCACCCTCTGCCACTTTCTCTGTGGGTTGACAACTCATCGATGTGTTGCGATAGTGACTGACACACACACACACACACACACACACTTTTATCATTACAACTGTTATTATTATTATTATTATTATTATTATTATTATTATTATTATTATCATTATTGGTATGTCAGCAAAATCACAGTCCAATAACTTTCCTAAATCAAGAGGTAACATCACAACTACACCAACACACACACGGACGTAAATCACCTCCTCCCCCCCCCCCCCTTCTCTATATATATATACCTGTCTGAGATAATTACTTCCCTCCACACACCTGTTTACGTGTATAGCCAACCACAAATGGTCCGTCACACCTTCATCGACTCTACGTGACGGGACCTTTATGATATGAACGTGAGATGGCAACACTGTCTTCTCCTGCCCGCCGATTGGTTAATTTATCCCCCGGGGTGAAAAAAACATACTTGGTAACTCGGCGGGAAAACATTCAAGATGGATTTCGTTTTCATTAAGTTTTATTAGTTATCGTTTGAGAAGTTTGTTATTATTATTATTGTTATTATTATTGCGAGGAATGGGGAAAAAAAGATCATATTTGTCAAACTAAAGTTGTATTTGGCCGCCATGTTCCATTAAAGAAAACAAAACATTATCGTTGAATACAAACAAAACAATTGAGAAATGTTTCCCGCAAAATTATTAAAATGTAAACACTCGTTTTTCGCCAAATTAAATAACAAATAATATTGAGTCCCCGCCAAATTAAATATATGTACTGGGGCTAATCTTCGGGTGAAATAAGCTGGGAGTTAATCTACAGGTGAAATAAGCTGGACTAATGTTCAGGTGAAATAAGCTGGGAGTTAATCTACAAGTGATATAAGCTGGACTAATGTTCAGGTGAAATAAGCTGGGAGTTAATCTACAAGTGATATAAGCTGGACTAATGTTCAGGTGAAATAAGCTGGACTAATGTTCAGGTGAAATAAGCTGGGAGTTAATCTACAAGTGATATAAGCTGGACTAATGTTCAGGTGAAATAAGCTGGGAGTTAATCTACAAGTGATATAAGCTGGACTAATGTTCAGGTGAAATAAGCTGGACTAATGTTCAGGTGAAATAAGCTGGGAGTTAATCTACAAGTGATATAAGCTGGACTAATGTTCAGGTGAAATAAGCTGGGAGTTAATCTACAAGTGATATAAGCTGGACTAATGTTCAGGTAAAATAAGCTGGGGTTAATTTACAGGTGAAATAAGCTGGACTAATGTTCAGGTGAAATAAGCTGGGGTTAATCTACAAGTGAAATAAGCTGGACTAATATTCAGGTAAAATAAGCTGGGGTTAATTTACAGGTGAAATAAGCTGGGGTTAATCTACAGGTGAAATAAGCTGGACTAATATTCAGGTAAAATAAGCTGGGGTTAATTTACAGGTGAAATAAGCTGGGGTTAATCTACAGGTGAAATAAGCTGGGAGTTAATATACAGGTGAAATAAGCTGGGGGTTAATCTCCAGGTGAAATAAGCTGGGGTTAATTTACAGGTGAAATAAGCTGGACTAATGTTCAGGTGAAATAAGCTGGACTAATGTTCAGGTGAAATAAGCTGGGGTTAATCTACAAGTGAAATAAGCTGGACTAATATTCAGGTAAAATAAGCTGGGGTTAATTTACAGGTGAAATAAGCTGGGGTTAATCTACAGGTGAAATAAGCTGGGAGTTAATATACAGGTGAAATAAGCTGGGGGTTAATCTCCAGGTGAAATAAGCTGGGGTTAATTTACAGGTGAAATAAGCTGGGGTTAATCTACAGGTGAAATAAGCTGGGAGTTAATCTCCAGGTGAAATAAGCTGGGGGTTAATCTCCAGGTGAAATAAGCTGGTGTTAATCTACAGGTGAAATAAGCTGGGTTTAATCTACAGGTGAAATAAACTGGGAGTTAACCTTCATGTGAATCGATTATTTTCGCCACTAAGCTGAATAAGCTTTATTATGCAATAACTTTCGGTACAGTCTCAGCGTAATTGTGACTCCATTTTGCCATTAAGCTTAGTGTCGAAATGGAAAGTAATAGGAAGTAAGTTAATTGCATTCTTATATAACTAATTAAGGTGAAAGTTAAGTATATAAACGTTTCAGAATACCGACTCAGATTTGTTTATTACGGTACGATATGTTTTCCGCTTGGCTGCCATGGGTATTAGTTCAGGCAGCGTAATGGATGGAGGAAGCTGACTTGAGGCTTTCACAGCACAGAATGTTATTGTGTGATGCTTGATAAAAAAATATTGTCTTACTAAAACTCAGATTATGACCTAGATACAATACAGTAAATAAGTGATCTGGTAAAAATGACTTGCTGAATGATGAAACTAAATGATACGATATGTTTTCCACGATTGAAAAAAATGAGTTTCAGAGATCGCAAACACGGCTACCAGTTGACACGATATTTTGACACTAATAAATATTGGCTTTGTCTTATACGATACGATTAGCAAAGTTTAATGTAAGAACAGTTAAGTATATAGTCATTGTATATCATCACTGTACGACATGTTTTCCGGTTGACGGCGGGAACATGGATTATGGCAGCGTAATGGTGATTGCCTAAGAAAACTTCATATATTCCTACTTTGGACCATATTTTAGGTAGAAAAGGTAATATAACTTTGACAACCATAAAAAATACTTATATAATAATAATAATAATACTTTGAAGACCACAAAAAATAATAATTTGACGATAACATCAATAAAACACTGCAGTACGATAAGTTGGGCATGAATTTCGGCAGTGTGACAATGGCTGCCCGTGATACGATGCGTCTATGCCTTCAGTCACACTAGGATGAGAAAGCTCCAGAACATTTTAATGGCGACATCCGGGCCGCATTCACTTTCTCCATTACACTCGTGACAGAAAACACATATTAAGTTACACATGTATTGGTTCACCTGATGATTAGACACCCCAACGCTACCTAACCTAACCAATAACGTCATTTCGCGTTCTGGTCATTTCGAAAACGCCCACAACGTGATGTGGATGTTTTATTTATCGACCAGTGATATAATTCGTCGGTTTGGACGGACACGTAGACGGACAGTAGGGCATAGAGATAACAAGAAAAACAGACAGACAGAGACAGTAGGGCATAGAGATAAAAAGAAAAACAGACAGACAGAGACAGTAGGGCATAGAGATAACAAGAAAAACAGACAGAGAGACAGTAGGGCATAGAGATAACAAAACAGACAGACAGACACCAGGAATGTTTATTACTAACCCTCCCCCATACCACCATATATGTGAAGATAATTTGTATAGGAAGAAATTATTGTTATTGTTGATAATTTTACGACTGACTGACTGTTTGTCTGTCTGTCTGTGTCTGTCTCTTCTTTTGATAGTTGGACTTTCTCTCTCTCTCTCTCTCTCTCTCTCTCTTTCACACACAGAAAAAAACGTACACTGACATACATACATGGAAACACACACACACACACACCAAACCTTCCTCCACACAGCGTTAAAACATCATCACGGTTGCCGCCTGCGGTTTGGTGTCATATCCCGCAAGTGGCAAAGTCACCTCCTCGTCTTTTAAACACACACACACACACATTCAGACATGTACATACATACATTCTTACACGAATATACACACTCACAGATATACAGATACACACACTCACGCAGGAACACTCATACACACACAGAAGTATACACACTCACACAGATACAGACACACATACACACACATACATACACACACGCACATATACATACATATATACATACATACATACACATACATACATACATACACATACACGCACACACACACATGTAAACATCTACGGACACGCACGTATGGTCAGGTTTGTCACGGTCCG
Source organism: Homarus gammarus (assembly GCA_958450375.1). Lineage (NCBI taxonomy): Eukaryota > Metazoa > Arthropoda > Malacostraca > Decapoda > Nephropidae > Homarus > Homarus gammarus. Next base: position 1,184,422 of record CAUDMG010001203.1, on the reverse strand, counting down.
TACTATGTCCGTGAACTACCTCCCTACTGAACCTAATTCACGTACTGTACTTGACCAATGTACTGTACGTGTTCTAAATATCGAGGTGTGATGTGCTATATGCTCACACAAACACACAAAAACACAAAAAATAAAAACAAACACAAACAAAAACACAAACACACACATAAACAAACACACAAACACATCAATAACTTGTAGTCAACCAGTGTATTCTCTCCCAGTCAACCTTACTCTTTGCACTGTCACTTTTCTTTTTCATTTATTGGGCACACACCCCCCCCCCCCTACATCCTTGTGTAAGGTGAAGCGCAGAAGCGTTTACACCGCCCAACAGGGAAGCATGCTAAGTTCATGCTTGCCTTTATGTCTCATGAGTTAAGGGCGTAGAAGCCTGAAGAGTCAATGGTTTATGTCATCAAGTTATTGGAAGCGCCAACAACTTGTCACTATGTTGAAATTCCCTGTAGTTTGACCTTCTCCCCACCTATTTATTATATATCATATTTGGATCAGTTATGTTACTTGTATATTATTTATCAATCAAGTGACCCATTCACCAATTATGTAACTGTATTTTTAACCTTTTTGGCTGCCAGGTTCTTTTAATAAACCGTTAATTATTATTATTATTATTATTATTACATTCCCTCCCCATACACTCACACACTCACTCCCCCGCAAAGGCACTACCCCCTACACACTCACTCACTCACCCATATTCACCCCCATACACACTACACACCCCCACACACCCCTTCACCACCCTCCCCACACACCAGGTTGTTTACAAGTGCACAACTGGCTTCTCGTACGTGGCTCTACACCTGCCTTACACCTGTGGCTCCGGTGTGTATATTCTTTTGTCTATTATAACGGCCTTAACGGAGGAAGGAGGAGGAGAAGAAGGGGTTAGAATAGGGGGGAGGGGAAGGAGGAGGAGGGGAGTGAGAGGGGTTAGAATTGGGGGAAGGAGGAAGAGGTAGGGGAGAAGCAAGAGAAAGAAGAGAGAAAAAGGGGGAGAAGGACAAGAGACTAGAAGTAGGGGAAGAAAGAAAAGTAGAAAGAGGAAGAAAATGAGGAAAAGGGGAGAATGAGGAGTGAGGGAAGGGTAAAAGGGGGGAGCAGGAAGAAGAGTGATAAAGAGGTGCATGAGGAAATCGAAGAGAAGAAAGAACAAGCAAAAATATTAAAACACAAACATAACAACTGCCAGACGTACGATAACACCTACCACAGTATAACAATAAACCGATAAACGTACGATACAGTTCAACCTATAAACAACATTCCACCGTACGATAATTACCAGACACAAGATACATGCCAGACGTACGATACACAATTTAAATTATACCATGAGTGAAATAGTGTTGCTAAAATCTCACAAGAGGTAATAAAGATAAATAAACCTTTTAAATAACTTCAAAGTCAAAGAGATGCGTTATATAGCATCTTAATTAACACCAAAGTGAATACCATTAGCGTCTATATTTCCTAAGTCGTAATGTTTCTGTATTAAATATTGCACCAACTTATTTAAACAAGTTCTGGTTGGTTGTTAAGTGTTGTAAAGTGTAGCTGAGTGTTGTAATGGTGCTGTTAAACAAATAATATCATATAATGAGTAAATATTTGAGAGAATGACTTATGACGGGAGGGAAGCTCTGTGCCGCCGCCCCTACCATTATACTGCCGAGAAGTCGTGTTTGATCCGGACACGTCTGGCAGCGGTGTAGAGTTGAATTTATATATTAGTGAGCGAAACTTCCACTAATTTAATCCATCTATCTATCTATTTATCTATTCATCTATCTATCTATCTAGTATCATAAACAGTGACGCGTTTTATTTTCCCGATAATTATGATGAACTCAGATGCGTAAGATTCCCTCCAATGCCTTCACCTCTTATACCCGCTGTCTCATATCAACTCGATCTGTTTACCTCTCCTTCAACACTCCCGGCCATTATAGACATCAAATACGAGGGTGTGGTAATTATACGCCTCACACACACGTAAAGGTCTCGCTATTAGTGCCTATAACTCATGAGAATAGGTAGAAATAGGTAACAGTGGGAGCGAACAAACTAATAGGAATTTGTACTGTCAACCGCTAAGTTATAAATAGGTATTCATTTTCCCCACTAATATTAATAGCTACATTGGGTTGATATTTTCGGTTAGTGCTGGGTTAATTGTACGCCCGGCAGCGCATAATAGTGAAAAGCAAAATCACTAACTCAAAAATGACGGATATTGAGCTGACTGACGCAACCCAAATACTCCCTCATGCGGTTGATCTTTTCTCAGTCAGTCAGTAAGTCAGTCAGTCAGTCAGTAATGGGAGAGCGATGGGAAGATGGAAGAGAGGATGGGAAAGAGATAACCGTTCTTATGAGGTGTGAGGAATAGGAAAACACACACACACACACACACACTCACTCAAACACACTTATACACGCAAACACACTTATACACGTACTTACACACACACACACACACTTATACACGTACTTACACACACACACACACTTATACACGTACTTACACACACACACACTTATACACGTACTGACACACATACACACATACACACGAACTCACTTAGATATACTCACATACAAACACATTACACCACCACACACAGACTACCTGTACACACACACACACACACAGACTACCTGTACACACACACACACACACACAGACTACCTGTACACACACAGACACAGACACACACAGACACACGTGGCGTTAAACAGTATAATATTTTAACATCACAACAAAAACAGACGGGGAAAAAAATCCTCCACTAATATTTAATGATCAATTAAAATCACAATCTCTCAATAACATCAATCACAATTATTACCCCCAATTAACAACTTTTTCACAACTACACTGTTCTATTTTCCTGTCTATTATAACATCAATATTGCCTACCACAACTTTTATCATATTTTGATTTTAGTTGTTAATCTCTCTCTCTCCCTCTCTCTATCTATCTATCTATCTCTCTATCTATCTATCCATCTCTATCTATCTCAATCACAACCTATTTTCCCTACATTCATCACAACAGCTTTCCCCCAAACTTTCAAAAGGGAAACTAACAATCATCATTTTTATTTCCAGGACCGAATGAACTCGCTACAAACTTTCCACTATAAAATGAGAGAGTTTCCCCTCCAAGCGTGAGTCCGGGGGGGGGGGGGGGGCAATAAGTCTCCATTTTCTGTTGAACTTTCTGGTACGTTTTCTATGATGTATCTTTTAAATATATATTAATTACTATTACAACTACTACTACTACTACTACAACTACTACTACTACTACTACTACTACCACCATCTCCAAAACAACAACAATTTCAACTACAAGCATCCATCACAAGCACATGTAAACAAACACAAACAAAAACAAACACACGAGGAACATAAAAATCAGACAAAATAAGAAAAAAACAAATAATCACAAATACACAAATACTTCCTGAGGTAGAGAAAACAGACTTAAGTGGGCCAGGGGGGAGGGGGGGGGGGGTTGTGGTCCGGAGGGAGGAAGGAAGGAAGGAAGGAGTAGAGGAAGTGGGGGTAGGTAGTAGGTCAGGAGGAGGAGGAGGAGGAAGAGGAGGGGGAGGAAGAAGAGGCGAGAAGGAGGAGGAAGAGGAGGGGGAGGAAGAAGAGGCGAGAAGGAGGAGGAAGAGGAGGGTGTGGCTCTCAGCTGTGGGGAAGAAGGAATCAGGGTGTGGCTCTCAGCTGTGGGGAAGAAGGAATCAGGGTGTGGCTCTCAGCTGTGGGGAAGAAGGAATCAGGGTGTGGCTCTTAGCTGTATGAATATAGGAGTCACTGATCCCATGTAAACACCACGACCGCAATACACGAACGCTGGGTGCCTGAAGCCGTCACGTCTCATCGACTTGATAAACGGATTCATAAGTGACAAAATCCTCCCAATTGTTCGTGTAAAAATTAACCCCTTCAGTCCTAGTGGGTTAAATCAGTTCTCAAAGGGTTAAAATCAGTTCTCAAGGGGTTAAATTAGTCCTCAAGGGGTTAAATCAGTCCTCAAGGGGTTAAATCAGTTCTCAAAGGGTTAAAATCAGTCCTCAAGGGGTTAAATCAGTCCTCAAGGGGTTAAATCAGTCCGCAAGGGGTTAAATCAGTTCTCAAAGGGTTAAAATCAGTCCTCAAGGGGTTAAATCAGTCCTCAAGGGGTTAAATTAGTCCTCAAAGGGTTAAATCAGTCCTCAAAGGGTTAAATCAGTCCTCAAGGGGTTAAATCAGTTCTCAAGGGGTTAAATTAGTCCTCAAGGGGTTAAATCAGTCCTCAAAGGGTTAAATAGTTCTCAAAGGGTTAAATTAGTCCTCAAGGGGTTAAATCATATTTCTCAAAGGGTTAAATCATCATCCTCAAAGGGTTAAATCATCATAGTCAAGGGGATAAACAGTTATCAAAGGGTTAAACTAGCAGAGACGGGAGAACTAGGCGAGCAGAGTCATCAGCTGGCTCTATGTATGTCAGACGTAATAATTAGTGAAATGTATGAATTACAGCGTTCAGAGTTGCATTACAGAATCACTATGACAACGCCTACAGTTCATTGAATTACAGACATACACATGGAGACACAGTGACATATATAGTGTTACATATACACACATACAGACAGACACACTTATACGTACATACACACAGTAACATATTGAGACAGTGATATACATACATACACACATTGATACATACATATATACACACACACACCTAAGTACCACTCAGAAAACCTACCGACAAGCGTTGTGCCAATCAGAGCATCACCAACACACCCCTGTACTGGTTTGTTATGATAAAATATGCGCGCCAAAACTTAATTTATTTTTTCCCGCGAAATTTGGGCGTGTCTGAAACCGAGTGATACAATGACATGCAAAATTAACCAAAAGTTTGTGGAGTTTCATATTTTTATATATTTTTTAAATTTCATCGTGTTACTAAAAGTTTCAAATATAGTTAACCTGTTGATTGATGTTAAGAGCGTGTTATTATAAACCAAAATGGCGTCAGAATTACACAGACTCGAGGTGATTTAGTCGATAATTAAATAACTAATGAGAGTACAGAGTTAATTAGATCAACCTCGTGCACCTGATGACCCACAATGCTCTCTCACCATCACACCTTTCTACCTAAGCTTTCCGCCCATCACCTTAGTCACAATGGCCCTTATTACAGAGGGTAATTAGGTCGTATCTTCTCGGTTGGGTGTGATTTTACCTCGAGTGGAACACAGAAGCTCATTTTGGCCAATCAGGAGTTAGGTAAATACCATGACGTCATTTATCAAGATCATTTGTCCAATAAGGAGTTAGGTAAATACCATGACATCATTTATCAAGTTCATTTGTCCAATCAGGAGTTAGGTAAATACCATGACGTCATTTATCAAGTTCATTTGTCCAATCAGGAGTTAAGTGAGTACTATGACGTTATTTATCGAGCTCATTTGTCCAATCAGGAACAAGGGAAACAAGCTACACGTGAAGTAAATAACAGCTGGTCTCATGTCAATTAAATATAACGACATACATAACAGCTGATTTCCCATGTAAACAAACGATGACGTCATAACAGCTGATCTCCCATGTAAACAAACGATGACGTCACGTGCGCTTACCCCCCCCCCAAACCTTGAACGTCAATAAAGGCTAAAATCCTCCTCTTATTCCCCAAGTGTGACGTTCTTATGCACCTTCACCTTCCTCCTCCCTCACGCAACGCCCACCACTCTAGTTCTACGCTACATTTCGCCCACACACGCCCACACACGCCCACACACGCCCAAGTTTTATTAGAGCAGAGGTGGATTAAGGCAGGTTAGTGTGTGTGTGTGTGTGTGTGTGTGTGTGTGATGTAATGTGTGTGTTTAAAAGACGATTTTTCAAACTAAGCATCTCATTATCAAACAATTAACAAACAAACAAACAGACTAACCTAACCTAACCTAGCCTAACCTAACCTAACCTAACCTAGCCTAACCTAACCTAACCTAACCTAACCTAACCTAACCTAACCTAGCCTAACCTAACCTAACCTAACCTAGCCTAACCTAACCTAACCTAACCTAACCTAACCTAACCTAACCTAACCTAACCTAACCTAGCAATCTACAACACAAGTGAAAGTATATTAGAAAGATGAAAAGCAATGTTAACTTTTTCTTAGTTTGCAGTGAATGTCTTGAGGTAAATTTACTTAAATGATCCAAATTATTACAGAATCTTCAGGTAACTCAGTGTGTGGGTGTGTTTAACTGACTCACTTAAGATACAACACAAAGATGGATTCTCAAAGGTTCCTACGTTAAGTTTTCCTCCTAACTGGTGATGTGAGAACGTATCTAACTGACTCACTTAAGCTACCACACAAAGATGGATTCTCAAAGGTTCCTACGTTAAGTTTTCCTCCTAACTGGTGATGTGAGAACGTATCTAACTGACTCACTTAAGATACCACACAAAGATGGATTCTCAAAGGTTCCTACGTTAAGTTTTCCTCCTAACTGGTGATGTGAGAACGTATCTAACTGACTCACTTAAGCTACCACACAAAGATGGATTCTCAAAGGTTCCTACGTTAAGTTTTCCTCCTAACTGGTGATGTGAGAACGTATCTAACTGACTCACTTAAGCTACCACACAAAGATGGATTCTCAAAGGTTCCTACGTTAAGTTTTCCTCCTAACTGGTGATGTGAGAACGTATCTAACTGACTCACTTAAGCTACCACACAAAGATGGATTCTCAAAGGTTCCTACGTTAAGTTTTCCTCCTAACTGGTGATGTGAGAACGTATCTAACTGACTCACTTAAGCTACCACACAAAGATGGATTCTCAAAGGTTCCTACGTTAAGTTTTCCTCCTAACTGGTGATGTGAGAACATATCTAACTGACTCACTTAAGATACAACACAAAGATGGATTCTCAAAGGTTCCTACGTTAAGTTTTCCTCCTAACTGGTGATGTGAGAACGTATCTAACTGACTCACTTAAGCTACCACACAAAGATGGATTCTCAAAGGTTCCTACGTTAAGTTTTCCTCCTAACTGGTGATGTGAGAACGTATCTAACTGACTCACTTAAGATACCACACAAAGATGGATTCTCAAAGGTTCCTACGTTAAGTTTTCCTCCTAACTGGTGATGTGAGAACGTATCTAACTGACTCACTTAAGCTACCACACAAAGATGGATTCTCAAAGGTTCCTACGTTAAGTTTTCCTCTTAACTGGTGATGTGAGAACGTATCTAACTGACTCACTTAAGCTACCACACAAAGATGGATTCTCAAAGGTTCCTACGTTAAGTTTTCCTCCTAACTGGTGATGTGAGAACGTATCTAACTGACTCACTTAAGCTGCCACACAAAGATGGATTCTCAAAGGTTCCTACGTTAAGTTTTCCTCCTAACTGGTGATGTGAGAACGTATCTAACTGACTCACTTAAGATACAACACATAGATGGATTCTCAAAGGTTCCTACGTTAAGTTTCCTCCTAACTGGTGATGTGAGAACGTATCTAACTGACTCACTTAAACTACCACACAAAGATGGATTCTCAAAAGTTCCTACGTTAAGTTTTCCTCCTAACTGGTGATGTGAGAACGTATCTAACTGACTCACTTAAGCTACCACACAAAGATGGATTCTCAAAAGTTCCTACGTTAAGTTTTCCTCCTAACTGGTGATGTGAGGTCAAAGAAATTATTAGAGTTCCTGTAACCTAACGTAACCCAACCAAATATAACCTAACCTAACCTAACCTAACCTAACCAAACTAGCATAATCTAACCTAAACTAACCTAACTCAACCAAACCTAATCTAACCTAACCCAGTATCAATTCTTTCCACATGTACACACACACACACACACACACACACACACACACACACACACACACACACACACAACTTTCCAAACCCCGCCACCACTACATCCGGTTTACCGTTAATTTACATACAATACCAGGAGTTTCACTGAGTAATTCTTCACGTCCTTGGTAAGTTATTGACGTCCGTGTTATGTTAATGACGTCCGTGTTATGTTAATGACGTCCGTGTTATGTTCTTGACGTCCGTGTTGTTATTGACGTCCGTGTTGTTATTGACGTCCGTGTTATGTTATTGACGTCCGTGTTATGTTAATGACGTCCGTGTTATGTTATTGACGTCCATTAATCTCTAAATAATCCGGTAAATGGAGGTTTTACATCTACCAGAACCTCGATATAAGGGACAATCCTCTCCACAGTCCGTTAGAGATCTTCACTACATGAGACTTACCAGAATAGTGAGGATAGAGTCGACTGGGTCCTGGTAATGGGGTGGCTAAGGTAGTGACGACAGATGGTTGAAACAATACCATCTGAACCACTATCAGCTGACACACTGCCTGTAGCCACCTGCCAGCCATCTCCACCTGGAAGGAAGATGGTGAGTGCATTAAGTGGGGTTGCTGGTGATTGGTGGTGATTGGTGGTGGTGATGGTGGTGGAGTAACCTAATATTTTAATAAACAGGTGAAAATTTTAATAAAAGTAGGAAAAATAATAATAATAATAATAATAATAATAATAATAATAATAATAATAATAATAATAATAATAAAATAATAATAGTAATAATAATAAAATAATAATATTTTTGTTATCGATATCATTTAATCACATACAAAAATAATATTACTCTGGTCAAAACAGTACTCAACCTTCAAAGTACTCACGAGAAACAGTACTCAACCTTCAAAGTACTCACGAGAAACAGTACTCAACCTTCCAATGTTACTCACGAGAAACAGTACTCAACCTTCCAATAGTACTTACGAGAAACAGTAAGAAAACAGTGTACCTCAAACGCTTCAATAGTACTCACGAGCAGGAAACAGTACTCAACCTTTCCAATGTTACTCTCACCGAGAAACAGTACTCAACCTTCCAATAGTTACTCTACCGAGAAACCAGTACTCAACCTTCAAAGTACTCACAAGAAACAGTACTCAACCTTCCAATAGTACTCACGTGAAACAGTACTCAATCTTACAACAGTACTCAACAAAACACAGCTTAGTCATTCCCCAAATCATTTATCTTAAACAAACAATGCCCCCCCCCCCCCCGGCTGTCTCCCGTTGGTTCCCGTTACTTACCGTTGTTATTGTCTACAGGTTGGCCACTATACCGTTGTCCTGCCAGTGAACAACACAGGTGACAGCAACACACCTTGTGGGATTCCGTTATTATAAAGGCTGGCAGCGAATTTTTTTTTCTTTCTATTTTTGGTTCGTACGCTAAATTTTTTCCTCGTAGGTCAAAAGTTAAGAGTGATAAAACAGTGAAATGACCTTAGAATTGTATTGAGACTCTACCTTAACTAGATACCTTCACTTAACACTGAGACTCTACCTTAACTAGATACCTTCACTTAACACTGAGACTCTACCTTAACTAGATACCTTCACTTAACACTGAGACTCTACCTTAACTAGATACCTTCACTTAACACTGAGACTACCTTAACTAGGTACCTTCACTTAACACTGAGACTCTACCTTAACTAGATACCTTCACTTAACACTGAGACTCTACCTTAACTAGATACCTTCACTTAACACTGAGACTCTACCTTAACTAGATACCTTCACTTAACACTGAGACTCTACCTTAACTAGATACCTTCACTTAACACTGAGACTCTACCTTAACTAGATACCTTCACTTAACACTGAGACTCTACCTTAACTAGATACCTTCACTTAACACTGAGACTCTACCTTAACTAGATACCTTCACTTAACACTGAGACTCTACCTTAACTAGATACCTTCACTTAACACTGAGACTCTACCTTAACTAGATACCTTCACTTAACACTGAGACTCTACCTTAACTAGATACCTTCACTTAACACTGAGACTCTACCTTAACTAGATACCTTCACTTAACACTGAGACTCTACCTTAACTAGATACCTTCACTTAACACTGAGACTACCTAACTAGATACCTCACTTAACACTGAGACTCTACCTAACTAGATACCTTCACTTAACACTGAGACTCTACCTTAACTAGATACCTTCACTTAACACTGAGACTCTACCTTAACTAGATACCTTTCACTTAACACTGAGACTCTACCTAACTAGATACCTTACTAACACTGAGACGCTACCTTAACTAGATACCTTCACTTAACACTGAGACTCTACCTTAACTAGATACCTTCACTTAACACTGAGACTCTACCTTAACTAGATACCTTCACTTAACACTGAGACTCTACCTTAACTAGATACCTTCACTTAACACTGAGACTCTACCTTAACTAGATACCTTCACTTAACACTGAGACTCTACCTTAACTAGATACCTTCACTTAACACTGAGACTCTACCTTAACTAGATACCTTCACTTAACACTGAGACTCTACCTTAACTAGATACCTTCACTTAACACTGAGACTCTACCTTAACTAGATACCTTCACTTAACACTGAGACTCTACCTTAACTAGATACCTTCACTTAAGCTGGGATTGCTAGGGTTGGGTTAGGTTAGGATTAGGGTGGTTAAGCTTCAGATGAAATAAGCTGGGGGCCTAAGCTTCAGGTAAACTGTACAATAAACAAACTATCCCATAACACAACCCGTAACTCATTATTTCCGCCTCGTGTACTAAATAGATCAGGTGGTGACAGTAAACACACGTCTGTCAGTCATTAAATACTCATAAACCTTAAAAAAAAGTGACAGAGACAGACAGAAAAGACAGTGATGTTTACAACGGACTGGATCAGCTGTTGTATCTTTTACTCGCACGTCTGGCAGCCAAGCTCAGCGGCCACCCATCTGCGCGCCAAAACTCACCCACCACCGTTCAGGAAGTAATTACGACGTCTAAGTTACCATGAGTTTTCAATGCGATTTTCGACCGTAAAGTATCACGTTGTATAGCACTATCTTGTACGTTAAATAACCATAACGGAAGATTATAAAAAATATTGCATCAAAATTTAGAAGAGTTGGTAAATTTGTCTCACAATTTATAAAATGGTATAATTATTGACTGGGCATACATACAGTCACTCAGTACCAGTTAGAGAAGATAAATAGACTCAAAATTAGACTGGACATAGATACAGTTACTCAAGAACATCAGTTAGAAGTCAAGCCCAAAATTAGATGTGAGCATAAATACAGTCAATCAATGCCAAACAGAAGACCAAATAACCGTAAGTTCAAAATTAGACTGGACAAAATATACAGTCATTCCATACCAGTTAGAAGACAAAATAGGCTCAAAATTAAACTGGACATACAGTCACTCAACACCATAAACTCATCTGTCAGTTTATGATGAAGTTACTACACCATTCTCATCAACACCTGCGCCCACAGAACACACACACACTATACACACACAATAATGAACATTGGGCTAGGGTGGCTATTCTTCAGGTGATCCTATTACTGACAACCTGTACTCCCGTTACGCACTCTGGACGCATGAGCTATTTTGCGTGCAATTTGTAAACAGATTCAACAAATGACAACAGTACAAGACGCTATGTTGGCAGTTATCATACGGCTGGCAGATATCACTTGGTCTATTATTCAGTTACTGCCATGAATCAACCAATTAACTTTCATACACAAATAACTCTTTATCAATACAATAAATAAGATATAAATCAGATAAATAATACATTAATTAAGGCGTAAGTTAGTAAATATGGTTAGTGTCATACGGCTGGCAGGCATCAGTCAACGCCTATCTATTGCTGCCACGTCATTTTATAACATCGTACGGCCTAAACGAATTTCATTAAAAATACAATAATTGATAAATAAATAATTAACACAATAATAATCAATAACGATTATCTTACGTCTGGCAGATAAGCATCATTCAACGAGCCAACTATTGCTGCCGGGCGTTACTAAACTATCGTACTTTCACCATAACACTAATGAACATAACACAATACAAATAAAGAAATGAGACGGGGAAACGGACAGAAATTCAGGCATACAGGAAATAAGAGACAGAATAACGCTGAGAGAGAGAGAGAGAGAGAGAGAGAGAGAGAGAGAGAGAGAGAGAGAGAGAGAGAGAGAGAGAGAGACTAGGCTAACAGGAGTGCTTGGGAAAATGTACAGCTCCGCCCCCTCGTATACTAAGATTATCACAAAAGGACAAAAAACACTTATTTAATCCACTCAAATTGTCGCTATGAACCTTATCTAACGACAAAAAATAATGCTTGGTGTTCTTACGTTAGGTTAGGTTAGGTATACGTTAGGTTAGGTATACGTTTTTATATATTGAGCTATATAAAAATTACCCCCCTATGAAGTATTGAAAAGTAGGCTATTTTTATGTTAATTTAATAACGTTTCAATGTTATGGAATTTAAGGTGGAAAATTTAGTGTATTAGGTTTAGGGTCAACGACTTTATTGTATGTGTGGGAAAGTACTGTCTTGCTCCGTATCTTCAAGGTTGTCCCGTTTGTGTATGTATGTGTGTGTGTTTTGTATTATATGTACACGTATTCTTTTTGTGTGCGTCTGATCTGTGTGTGTATTTTTTTTATGTATGTATTCATGTACGCCCCTTAAAATATAGTTAAATAAACGTATCTAAGAAAGTCAGCTTAAACCTAACCTTTGAGAATCCATCTTTGTGTGGTAGCTTAAGTGAGTCAGTTAGATACGTTCCCTACATCACCAGTTAATAATAATAATAAAATAATAATAATAACAGCATTAATAACGGTAAGAGGCGGTAGGTCCGTTATTTTTCCAGTATTATCGTCCACCTGGCAAAGTTCTCTCACACACACACACACACACACACACACACAACAGGAGACGTCAGAAATAGCTCAAAGAACCTCAGACTCACCAGAACTAGAACGACATAACCGCAGTAGTACCGTCTAATCACACACACACAGTCTGCCCCTTTACGGTAGGCTCCAGAAGTGTGTGTGTGTGTGTGTGTGTGTGTGTGTTTTAGATATCGTGAGTGTACAGTATGTGTGTATGTATGTATTGTACGTATGTGTGTATGTCGTGTGTGTGTGTGTGTGGATGGGTGGTGGGGAGAGGAAGACCTACTTAGCCCACATATCTACTGAAGCGAAGAATCGATGACTAGTGAACACAAATTTCCACCTCCTTCAGGCTTTTGACTCATGACAACCAAACTCTTCTGCCACACAAACTAGTTCATGTTTCCTCCCCTTTCCACCAGCCTCCCTCCTTCCCCTTCAGTACTCATGAGACGCCGCCAGGGATAGTAACGCCTTCCCTCCCCCTCAGTACTCATAAGCCCTACCATGGATAGTAAATGTCCCCCTCCCCTCTCCCCCTCCCGTCTCTCGTAAATGATTATGTTTTCCCCTATACCCATAAGAGATTTTTCCCTAATCTCCTCTCTGTAAACACTCCCTTTTCCCATATACCCTGATGCTGCCTGGCGTGTAATGTGTCTTGGAATACTAAGCTGTAAAACATATCGTACTTTAAACTGATGTGTTCCTTAACCCTGTAATACTAAGCTGTAAAAACATATCGTACTTTCGTAACCAACTAATGTGTTCCTTACCCCTGTGATACTAAGCTGTAAAACATATCGTACTTTCGTAACCAACTGATGTGTTCCTTACCCCTGTGATACTAAGCTGTAAAACATATCGTACTTTCGTAACCAACTGATGTGTTCCTTACCCCTGTAATACTAAGCTGTAAAACATATCGTACTTTCGTAACCAACTGATGTGTTCCTTACCCCTGTATTCGTGCGGTGCTGCCAGGTGTATGATGTCTCTGAATAATCCCCCCTCGCTGGAAAACATATCGTACAGCAGCTCCGGTCTCCCACGAAATCAAGTTATTATCTCAAATCATATGTAATTTCCTTCAGACTTCAGTTGTACACGGATCACTGACTAGCTGAGAAGGTCCAACTGCTGTGTGCATTGTTCACCTACTTGTACATGTTGATATCACGTGTAAATCTCTGTCTTTGAACGCTTTAAGCTCTATATCTTGAAGGCTTTAAGCTTTTTGTCGTGAACTCTAAGCTTAATATCTAAACAGCTCTATTTTGTTCATTTTCTCCTTCATTTTGTACAGTACCTCTTTCAATCATTATTATATCATTATTATAATTATCATCATTATTATTAGTTGCTGCTACCTGTCAATTAAACAATATTATATTTATTTTACTATATTATTATTATTATTATCATTATTATTATTATTATTAAACGCTATTGAATAAAATACATTAACTTGTCAGGGATTTCAACAGTAGCTAAATAAGAAGCTCTCTCTCTCTCTCTCTCTCTCTCTCTCTCTTACCATATCTGTCCGTCTGTCTGTCTATCTGTCTGTCTGTCTATCTGTCTGTCTGTCTGTTTCCCTCATCACAGTGACTTTGACATACTGGCATTGGAATGGTATCAAGGAGAGGAACACTTAACGGAACAAAGGAACAAGGAACAATGAGTTTGAACTAATGGAACAATGGAGCAAGGGACACTAATAGGTGGGAACAAATGGAACAGAGGAACAATGGGTGGGAACTAATGGAACAGAGGAACAATAGGTGTGAACTTATGGAACAAGGAATAAAGGGTGAAAATATTGGAACAAGGAACACCAATGGGAAGGAACGAATGGCACAGAGGAACAAGAAACAATGGATGGGAACTAATGGAACAGGAACAATGGAACACAGGAACGAGGAATTGAGCAGATGAACAAAGAACAATGAAACAGAGGAACAAGAAACAATTAAATGGGTGAAAACTAATGGAACAGGGGAACAAGGAACACTGAAACAAGAAACACTAATGGGTGGGAACTAACGGAACATAGGAACAATGGGTAGGACCAAATGGAACAGCGGAACAGGGAGACACGTATAGTTAAGGGTTAGGGTAATGGATGTACTGTGTGTATGTTGGTAATAAGAACGAGGTAACGGTGAATTAAGGGCCAGTGATCAGTTCTTATGACGCACATAGACAGACACGTGTGTATATTTACAGGTATACATGTGTAGATGATGTATGTATGTATGTATTTACAGTATGTGTGTATCGATATATTTAATAGGTGGGTTCGTATGTATGTATGTACGTATGTATGTAGTATGTTTGTAGTTAGAATGTATACATGGTTGGATATGTAGTTATTGTAGTACATGACACACACACAGACTGACACACACACACACACACACACACCATCTGGGAGACCAACCAAAAATGCGCCCATGTCCTGTGTTCGAACCCTTGGTCTTGACTTAGGTACAGTGACAAAACAGCTGACTTTAGTAAACAAATAATATTAATAAAATATAGTAATAATAACAACAATAACTAATAATAATGACAATAATAATAATAATAACAACTTACTCAAATTACCATCATTAATGCCCTAATTATTTAAACACTATCAAATACAATTACTTCCTTAAATACAATACCATTAGATTGTTGTTCATGGCGAGTAAAACTAAACCCAAGTCATGGCCAGTGGTAGCATCCAAACACCTGTTGGTCCAAATGATACCTGCCTGAGTTACCTGTCTCTGTGTGTGTGTGTGTGTGTGTGTGGGTTAATTATCAGGTGAAAAAAGCTGGGGTGTCTAATCGTCATAGATAGATAGAGACAGATAGATAGACAGACAGACAGACAGATAGATAGATAGATATTCAGTAAAATCGCGATGCAAGTATACATAGATTCAGAATGTATATAATATAAACAGACAATGTAGGTATACAAACAATATATACATACGCACACAATACATATACGTACACACACCTAGATAAATACAACACATACACACATACAAACAAACAACAACAAAATCACACACAGATGCACACACACACACACACATACACACCCAGACGCACAATCATCAAGATGCTGTGGGAATGAGGTCACGACACACACCCACACACACACACACATACGAGATACACACACACACACACACACACACACACACACACACACACATACGAGATACACACACACACACACACACACACACACCACACACACATACGAGATACACACACACAAACACACGATACACACACACACACACAAACACACGAGACACACACACACACATACACAAGATGCTATAATGACCAGATGAGATTGATGTACATACTAGGTGTGTGTGTGTGTGTGTGTGTGAGTAGGTCTACATGTGTACGTGCTCGGGTGACTCATCCTGGAGCAGTAATGTTTATGATTTGTCACCTGTGTGGACCCCCCCCCCCCTCCCCCCCCCCCCTTAAGGTAACTGAACAGTGTGGGAAGTAGAGGGAAGACTGGTGTGTGTGTGTGGGGTGTGTGTGTGTGGTGTGTGCGTTGTCTCCCGTGTATGTCTATCTCTCTCGTCTCTCACTCACACACACACAGCGGACTAGTGACCTCTGTGACCTCAGCACCATTGACCCGAGCCACAATAGGTCACGGTACCGCTCCCTGTGGTAGGTAGGAGAGGTCATCCCAGTTCTATAGTGTAGGTCACAGGTCCTAAGGAGTCCTGATGGAGTCCTATACCTGCATTGTCTATATACATGTTGAATTAGTGTAAACCTGCAAATTAACACTTTTAGAAACAATGGAGTCTCCCCTTTTTAAACCCCCCTTTGGTGTCCCCCTCACCCCCCACTACCCCCCCCACTCCCCCCTCACCCCCCTCCCCCTCAGGAAGAAAGTCAAGAAAACGCGCCCCAAATCCGTCACGTAAATTCAGCCCTTAATCAGTAATGACTTAAGAGCGGAAATGAAGGAAATTGACCTACGTGAAGCTCCGTTGTGGAGGTGGGGCGTGTGGGGAGGGCGTGGGGAAGGGTGAGGGATGGGGAGGGTGAGGGGCGTGTGGTGAGGGTGAGGGCGTGTGTGAAGGGTGAGGGCGTGTGGAAGGCGAGAGCGTGTGGGAGGAGGGCGTGTGTGAGGGTGAGGGCGTGTGGTGAGGAGTGAGGGCGTGTGGTGAGGGTGAGGGCGTGTGGTGAGGGTGAGGCGTGTGGGGAGTGAGGGCGTGTGGTGAGGGGTGAGGGCGTGTGGTGAGGAGTGAGGGCGTGGGTGAGGGCGTGGGTAGGGTGAGGGCGTGTGGTGAGGCGTGTGAGGGGTGAGGGAGGATGATGAGGGGGTGTGAGGTAAGATGGGGGGGGGTGGGGGGTATTTACTCTTACCACTTTTCACAAATACACAAATTGTGAAAATCTGTTGTGGAGAAATAGGAGTCTTTCACTCGTTTAAATTATTGTGTATATTAAGAGCAATGTGTTATATCCCTTCTTCTGGTGAGGTTAGGTTAGGTTAGGTTAGGTTAGGTTGGGTTAGGTTAGGTTAGGTTAGGTTTGGTTAGGTTAGGTTAGGTTAGGTTAGTTTAGGTTAGGTTAGGTTGGGTTGGGTTAGGTTAGGTTAGGTTAGGTTAGGTTAGGTTAGGTTAGGTTAGGTTAGGTTAGGTTACGTTAGGTTTCTTTATATACTTTCTAAATATAAAAGTTGTGATGTGTGTTGAGGTGAGTAGATGAGGGTGGGAGAGGGGTGGGTGGGAGAGGGGTGGGTGGAGAGGGGGTGGGTGGGAGTGGGGTGGGTGGGAGTGGGGTGGGTGGAGTGGGGTGGGTGGAGAGGGGTGGGTGGGAGAGGGGTGGGTGGGAGTGGGGTGGGTGGGAGAGGGGTGGGTGGAGAGGGGGGTGGGTGGGAGTGGGGTGGGTGGGAGAGGGGTGGGTGGGAGTGGGGTGGGTGGAGAGGGGTGGGTGGGAGAGGGGTGGGTGGAGTGGGGTGGGTGGAGAGGGGGGTGGGTGGGAGTGGGGTGGGTGGGAGAGGGGTGGGTGGGAGTGGGGTGGGTGGAGAGGGGGTGGGTGGAGGTGGGAGTGGTAGAGGGTGGAGGGGATGTGTCACGGTGGTGGATAACTGTGGTATTTTAACACGCGCTCAATGACAGACAGAGAGGCACTACACGCAGGGTTAGGTTAGGTTAAATTAAGTTAGGTTAGGTTAGTTTAGTGTTAGGTTAAGTTAAGTTAGGTTAGTTATGTACTGTTAACAGGATGAGTGAACGAGCCTAACCTAACCATTTATGTTTCTAACTAGACGATCCTAACCTATCCTAATCTAACCCAACCTAATCTAACCTAATCTAATCCAACCTAACCTAACCTAACCCAACCTAAACTATCCTAACCTAATCTAACCCAACCTAACCTAACCTAATCCAACCTAACCTAACCTAACCTAACCTAACCTAATCTAACCCAACCTAACCTAACCTAACCCCCCCACACTGTACCACTACCTTACCAAAGTGTATCTGGTTAAAGTCTAGTGGACAAGGTTGCTGCTGCTGCTGCTGTGGCCAATTGACTTGTGGTTAACTATCATTGCCCCAGGAACAGTCTTGTGGAAATGGGAATTGTTCTGACCCCTGTGTGTGTGTGTGTGTGTGTGTGTGTGTGTGTGTGTGCGTGAGAGAGATTTACATATTTCATTTCCTTCCTGTTACTTTCTACCTCTTCGCCTCATTCCACACACACACACTCACACACACACACACACACACACACACACACACACACACACACAAGCCAAAATAACCCGGAAGTAAAGATTATAGACATTTAAAGACTTGTGTGTGTGTGTGTGTGCGTGTGTGCGTGTGTGTGTGTCCGTGTGGTGTGTGTGCGTGTGCGTGTGTGTGTGTGTGTGTGTGTGTGTGTGTGTGTGGCCACTAACAGTTACTCTCCGCTAAATCACAAGTTCCTCCCTCCCTCCATGCTGTCATTTCCCGCCAAAAACTATCAACAGATGACACACACACACACACACAGTGATATATCATTACATATTAATCATTGAAAAATACTCACACTTTCAACCATCAAAGAAAACAATAAATACTTTGGTGTTATTATCCCCCGGTATGATAAGCCTTGAAGGGTGGGGGTATATAGCTATCGTTTGTGTTTGTCTGAAAGGTATTTTTTTTTTCCATTCCTCCGCATTGTAACGAAAATCTAAACAATCTACAACGAAACAGAAAAAACAAACAGGAAAAAGCAAGAAATTCACACAATAATCAGTTTAGTGTCCAGAAAATCACACCCATAGCGTGACCTATATTTAGAATAAGTTAAAATAGTTAATTGTGAAAATATATAGAAATTACCAGGTATAATGAGGCTTTTATTAACTATTATTAATACACAAGTTTTTGTCTTCTTCAGAACATGAGATTTTAAATGGTAAATTAGGAAATATTATTATTTTGATATCAAGGGAATTATTATTGTTATTAGGATTATATCAGGGTTTAAAAGACATTGAACGCTTACACCCCGGTTACCAGCAGAAGTTACTAGGCTATCGGAAGGGACGCTTTAGGTTGCGACATTATCAAGTAAAAATACACTTAAAATACCTTTGCACTGACCACCTCTCATCGTTACCGTCTTAAAAGATACATATGTTTTCTTCTATTTTTAACCCATATTAATGAGGTTTCCAAAGGTGATGTTACATTATTTCGTAAACTAAAACACAGATATGAAATTTTAATAATAATAATGAATTTTAGAATTATATCAACAAATGAAATAAAAATGTGGATTCTGTGTCATTCTTATGTGTAATATTTACTTGACATATTTACTCAATTATGTAATGTGTAAGTACTGTAGTTGTTAATTATAGCAAGGTAGCAGGTATTTGGTGTTAGTTATTTAACAAGGAACAAATTTCAGGTGAAAATATTACACTGTTAGATGCCAGTTAACACCGAGTACAGGGTGTGTCATAAGGCGTGTGTTTGTTGTACAGGGTGTGTCATAAGGCGTGTGTTTGTTGTACAGGGTGTGTCATAAGGCGTGTGTTTGTTGTACAGGGTGTGTCGTAAGGCGTGTGTTTGTTGTACAGGGTGTGTCATAAGGCGTGTGTTTGTTGTACAGGGTGTGTCATAAGGCGTGTGTTTGTTGTACAGGGTGTGTCATAAGGCGTGTGTTTGTTGTACAGGGTGTGTCATAAGGCGTGTGTTTGTTGTACAGGGTGTGTCATAAGGCGTGTGTTTGTTGTACAGGGTGTGTCATAAGGCGTGTGTTTGTTGTACAGGGTGTGTCATAAGGCGTGTGTTTGTTGTACAGGGTGTGTCATAAGGCGTGTGTTTGTTGTACAGGGTGTGTCATAAGGCGTGTGTTTGTTGTACAGGGTGTGTCATAAGGCGTGTGTTTGTTGTACAGGGTGTGTCATAAGGCGTGTGTTTGTTGTACAGGGTGTGTCATAAGGCGTGTGTTTGTTGTACAGGGTGTGTCATAAGGTGTGTTTCATGTACAGGGTGTCTCAAAAGCCGTGTGTTTGTTGTACAGGGTGTGTCACAAGTTGTGTTTCATGTACAGGGTGTGTCATAAGGCGTGTGTTTGTTGTACAGGGTGTGTCATAAGGCGTGTGTTTGTTGTACAGGGTGTGTCATAAGGCGTGTGTTTGTTGTACAGGGTGTGTCATAAGGCGTGTGTTTGTTGTACAGGGTGTGTCATAAGGCGTGTGTTTGTTGTACAGGGTGTGTCGTAAGGCGTGTGTTTGTTGTACAGGGTGTGTCATAAGGCGTGTGTTTGTTGTACAGGGTGTGTCATAAGGCGTGTGTTTGTTGTACAGGGTGTGTCATAAGGCGTGTGTTTGTTGTACAGGGTGTGTCATAAGGCGTGTGTTTGTTGTACAGGGTGTGTCATAAGGCGTGTGTTTGTTGTACAGGGTGTGTCATAAGGCGTGTGTTTGTTGTACAGGGTGTGTCATAAGGCGTGTGTTTGTTGTACAGGGTGTGTCATAAGGCGTGTGTTTGTTGTACAGGGTGTGTCATAAGGCGTGTGTTTGTTGTACAGGGTGTGTCATAAGGCGTGTGTTTGTTGTACAGGGTGTGTCGTAAGGCGTGTGTTTGTTGTACAGGGTGTGTCATAAGGCGTGTGTTTGTTGTACAGGGTGTGTCATAAGGCGTGTGTTTGTTGTACAGGGTGTGTCATAAGGCGTGTGTTTGTTGTACAGGGTGTGTCACAAGTTGTGTTTCATGTACAGGGTGTGTCATAAGTTGTATGTTTGTTGTACAGGGTGTGTCATAAGTTGTATTTCATGTACAGGGTGTCTCAAAAGCCGTGTGTGTCTTGTACAGGGTGTGTCATAAGTTGTATGTTTGTTGTACAGGGTGTGTCATAAGTTGTATTTCATGTACAGGGTGTCTCAAAAGCCGTGTGTGTCTTGTACAGGGTGTGTCATAAGTTGTATTTCATGTACAGGATGTCTCAAAAGCCGTGTGTCTTATACAGGGTGTTTGATCACGTGATATAAAATGGGGTACCTAATCAGCAGTTAATCTTACGAAGCTTGCTATTTTGAATATAAACTTCAACACCAATAAATAAATAAATAAATATATAAATAAACCAATATATATATATGAAAGTTGACTAAAAGTTTTAATTAGAGAACTTAAAAAAATCTGAGGAACTTTGACGCCATAGCAAAAATATCACAATACGCAGACATAGCCTAGTAATTTTCAATAACATTTCCACACGGATAGGCCTATACTGTATTCCACAAAGCGTAATATCATTCAAACAAAGTCTATATATTTACACGACAAAATTATAACACGAGAGTAACTAGACTAAGCAGGCATTTTAAGGCATTTATTTTATCTGGTAATAGTTTCAACGCTGTGAGAAATAGAATTAATCTTCATGAAAACCAGATGTAGAAATACCTTTAAAATATATATTAAAATTTCACAAAAAATTCCTTGACTCGTGGGCTGGTAGTTATGTAAATGAATTAACAGTCCACAAGACGCGACGGCTGCATAACAAGTGTAAAAACTAATTACATCATCGTTAAATTACAATGTACTATCACGAATTCATTACTATTCAAGACGATAAAGAACTAGAGAACCATATCTAAGAGTACCGTTTTGGGGGGAGGGGTGGAAGGGGGTGGAGAGGGGGGCCGTGGTCGCCAACCCTCAGATATGAAGGTGATAACGTTAATAATCTGTCTCTTTCTTTCTGATCTCATTAACGAGACACCAACAACGCTGTGAAAACCAATTCTTAAATTTCTAAAAATAAAATCCACAAGGAAACATTAACATGGAGAATAGACCCGTATATTTTAACAAAGGAATTTATTCCCTATGATAAATAAACAGTAAACAAACTCAAAATATATCCCGTACTTAAATAATTTGTAAACCGCAGTCAAAATACTAAATTACTATAAAATTATCACTAGTACACATTGTAAACCATTCAAAATACAAAATACCTATGAAATTGTTATTCTTATAGTACACATTGTAAGCCATTCAAAATACAAAATACCTATGAAATTGTTATTCTTATAGTACACATTGTAAGCCATTCAAAATACTAAATCACTTAAGGCATTGTTCCAAGTACACATTGTAAAGTATTAACCAAAATGTAAACCAATAAACTTAAATATCGTAAACCATATACAACAGCGCGCTAACGTGGTCTCTTGAGGGTTATTTCACAAGTATAATGGCTACTTCTCCTCAACCTATCATCTCTAAAAAATATGACCTACAAATCTCATTCTCAACCGCTGTAGAAAACTAGGGCTTATACTCTAATACACGTAGTTACTATACTCAAATACACGTAGTTACTATACTCAAATACAAGTAGTTACTATACTCAAATACACGTAGTTACTATACTCAAATACAAGTAGTTACTATACTCAAATACAGGTAGTTACTATACTCAAATACAGGTAGTTACTATACTCAAATACACGTAGTTACTATACTCAAATACACGTAGTTACTATACTCAAATACACGTAGTTACTATACTCAAATACACGTAGTTACTATACTCAAATACACGTAGTTACTATACTCAAATACACGTAGTTACTATACTCAAATACACGTAGTTACTATACTCAAATACACGTAGTTACTATACTCAAATACACGTAGTTACTATACTCAAATACACGTAGTTACTATACTCAAATACACGTAGTTACTATACTCAAATACAGGTAGTTACTATACTCAAATACACGTAGTTACTATACTCAAATACAGGTAGTTACTATACTCAAATACAGGTAGTTACTATACTCAAATACAGGTAGTTACTATACTCAAATACAGGTAGTTACTATACTCAAATACACGTAGTTACTATACTCAAATACACGTAGTTACTATCAATTACTATTTTTAAGCGACGTGTAGAGTCCTCTGATAATGTGACCTCAACACGATATTTCTAGAGCGTAAAATATTGTTTTTTTGACGGCTCTTAAGACAGACATACACACACATATATATATCATTATTTTCCTTTTTTCTCTTTCTCTCGAGGTAGAATGATAGGTTAGGTATTTTCTATTGTATTTTATTAAACTGTGGAGAGTGTATAAGGTGTATAAATCCGTCAAAATGGTTAAATATCTTTCAAAAATGAGTTTCAGAATGACTAGTGCTTAACGCCGCCATTCCAAGATTAATTCCATATTTAAACCACGTAGGTAATTTAATTCTTGTCTTTATCTTATCATTAATTATATATATTCTACTTAATAAAATAGTCTTGTTATATATAAGAATAATTTAATCTCGCGCCAAAATTTATCTAAACGCGACAGAGCATCGAAATCATATTTTAATTATCATTCATATTTCGTCATACAAAGAAGATATACCATTCTTTCACCTCTAAAAAGAAAGAGAATAACATAATCTCAAGATAAAAACTCACAGTCAGCCGTTTCCTCCCCGTATCAGTGTTTGGGGTGTAAATATTAACTCACAGAACACTTGCGCTCGACCATCTTGGCTCCACGTGAGTCTGTTTGCTACGAAAATATCACCAACTTCTCTTAAAAATGAATAAACAGTAAAGTATATATTTAATACTTTTGCGATTATTATTTTACGGGTTAAATTATTAATAATGTTGTGGGGGTTTTTAGCTTAGTGTGAGGAAATTATTCTTGAGTACTATATTTCCGAGTTGGATTTGTTCTTTTCGAAATATTATTGGAACGTGTACAAGCAGCCTCGTCTGACTTTCTAAGAAAATCGTATTTAATAATGAAAGTGTTTAAGTAAGAATTATCTAAACATTAACGAATTATTTTATGTATTTGAATTTATTACTTATTTTTATATTTTTTTACTTATCTTAGCAAACTCAAATATGTGTTAGAATACAGTGTTTACAAAGTCCCTTGATGCCATTTTTTACAAACCCTCCTCAGGAAATTACACCTCCCCA
>CAUDMG010001203.1:1075000-1155000 GCA_958450375.1 Homarus gammarus | reverse complement strand
GGTCAGGTCACTGCTACCCCAAGAGGTTACTGGTCAAACTGATCCTCGTCTTGATGGGCACCAGATCTACTAGGCCGTTGATCTACTAGACCCCGGAACTACTAGGCCCCTGATCTACTAGGCCCCAGATCTACTAGGCCCCTGAGCTACTAGGCCCCATATCTACTAGACCCCTGAGCTACTAGGCCCCTGATCTACTAGGCCCCAGAACTACTAGACCCCAGAACTACTAGACCTCTGAGCTACTAGGCCCCTGATCTACTAGGCCCCAGATCTACTAGACCCCTGAGCTACTAGGCCCCTGATCTACTAGGCCCCTGAGCTACTAGGCCCCAGATCTACTAGACCCCAGATCTACTAGACCCCTGAGCTACTAGGCCCCTGAGCTACTAGACCCCTGAGCTACTAGGCCCCTGATCTACTAGGCCCCAGATCTACTAGACCCCTGAGCTACTAGGCCCCTGATCTACTAGGCCCCAGATCTACTAGACCCCTGAGCTACTAGGCCCCTGATCTACTCGGCCCCATATCTACTAGACCCCAGATCTACTAGACCCCTGAGCTACTAGACCCCTGAGCTACTAGACCCCTGATCTACTAGACCCCTGAGCTACTAGGCCCCTGATCTACTAGACCCCTGATCTACTAGACCCCTGATCTACTAGACCCCTGATCTACTAGACCCCTGAGCTACTAGACCCCTGATCTACTAGGCCCCTGATCTACTAGGCCCCTGAGCTACTAGGCCCCTGATCTACTAGGCCCCTGATCTACTAGGCCCCTGAGCTACTAGGCCCCAGATCTACTAGGCCCCTGAGCTACTAGACCCCTGAGCTACTAGACCCCTGAGCTACTAGACCCCTGATCTACTAGGCCCCTGATCTACTAGGCCCCTGATCTACTAGGCCCCTGATCTACTAGGCCCCAGATCTACTAGACCCCTGAGCTACTAGGCCCCTGATCTACTCGGCCCCATATCTACTAGACCCCAGATCTACTAGACCCCTGAGCTACTAGACCCCTGAGCTACTAGACCCCTGAGCTACTTGACCCCTGAGCTACTAGGCCCCTGATCTACTAGACCCCTGAGCTACTAGGCCCCTGATCTACTAGGCCCCTGATCTACTAGGCCCCTGATCTACTAGACCCCTGATCTACTAGGCCCCAGATCTACTAGACCCCTGAGCTACTAGGCCCCTGATCTACTAGGCCCCAGATCTACTAGACCCCTGAGCTACTAGGCCCCTGATCTACTAGGCCCCAGATCTACTAGGCCCCAGATCTACTAGGCCCCAGATCTACTAGACCCCTGAGCTACTAGGCCCCTGATCTACTAGGCCCCAGATCTACTAGACCCCTGAGCTACTAGACCCCTGATCTACTAGGCCCCAGATCTACTAGACCCCAGATCTACTAGGCCCCAGATCTACTAGACCCCCTGAGCTACTAGGCCCCAGATCTACTAGGCACCAATCTTGATCTACACATATAATACATTGACCCAAATTCTATAGTTTAGGTTAGATTAAGACTTACTAGTACTAGGGCCTATTAGAACTAGGCCCCATCAGAACTAGGTCCCATTAGAACTGGCGCCCATTAGAACTAGGGCCTATTAGAACCACGCCCCATAGAACTGGGGCCTATTAGAACTAGGCCCCATAGAACTAGGTCCCATTAGAACTGGCGCCCACTAGAACTAGGGCCTATTAGAACCACGCCCCATAGAACTGGGGCCTATTAGAACTAGGCCCCATAGAACTAGGTCCCATTAGAACTAGGGCCCATTAGAACTAGGGCCTATTAGAACTAGGCCCCATAGAACTGGGGCCTATTAGAACTAGGCCCCATAGAACTGGGGCTTATTAGAACTGGGGCCTATTAGAACAGTACCTATAAAATATTTAGCATTAAGAAAAAAATATGTATTTGGCTGAATAAAATTAACACATCGTCGCCTTTAATGACTTGACTGGTGATGTTGTTCTGGAGATGAGACACTCTACAGTAGCTTACCTGAGTAGAGAACATAATTCGATGTTGTATTTGTTGTTATTTATAAGTTAAGACAAAAATAAGACAATTTTGGCGTATTTTACTCTTAACTGAGATAGAGGGAGTTGAAAATCATAAAACCAGATGATAATTAGTGGTCGGTCACCTGGCCATGTTGAGAGAAGAGGGCCATGGAGTGACCTCTGACCTGTGTATGACCCCTCTCTTGTTCTTGATAGTCTTATATATCTAAAATGATAAGAATAATAGAGACAATCTGAATACTAGGAGGATAATTCTTTATATATATCATTAGAGCACAGTGTAAGATGATTCACTTGCATACCTGACATGAAGTAGCGATTCAAATATAATACTACTTTTATTTTATAACACTAGGATAGAATATAAATTTGTTATGAATATATTATGATATATATATATTTTTTGTACATTAAATCATTGTAAGTTTTATAGTTTAGTTTATTTATATTTAGAATTTGTATTAGTGAATCGTTATTTACATGAAGCAGCTGTTACTCGATATAAAGATACCTTATAAAATAATAATTCTTCAAAAAATATTAACTCAATTATAGAGCGTTTCTATTAAATAAAATATCATTAAAAGTAAACATATAATTCATGATAAGTAGATATTATAATATTTTAGTATAGTATAATTAAATTTTGTAGAATAATATATCTCTTAATCTAGTAGCTGCTCCATGTGATGAAGGTCTGGTGAGGTCATGTCTCTTGTGTAGTTAATTAAAGGGCCATTGACCGCTGGAGTGACCCTTATTAACGATAACAGTAGGGTATGTAGCTATTATTACTGTGAGTGAGTGAGATAAACCTTTGTTCAGTTCATAGTAGTGACCTAAACCTCTTATGACATGGTGTAGTGGTCTGGTAACTACCCCCCTAGTGTTAGTGTTAGGTTAGGTTGGGTTAGGTTAGGTTAGGTTGAATTAGGTTAGGTTAGGTTAGGTTGAATTAGGTTAGGTTAGGTTAGGTTGAATTAGGTTGGGTTAGGTTGAATTAGGTTAGGTTAAATTAGGTTAGGTTAGGTTGAATTAGGTTAGGTTAGGTTGAATTAGGTTAGGTTAGGTTGAATTAGGTTGGGTTAGGTTAGGTTGGGTTAAATTAGGTTGAAATAATGATTATTCTGAAATTTTTTAATGTGTTTTTGAACGTTTTCTTAATAGGTAGATCACCATAACGATAATTTTACCAGATAGAAAATAAATATATCCTTTCATGTGTCTGTGTAGAACAATTCAAACCAACTACATTAAATTTGCTTTTCAGGTCGGAGTCAATGTCGTCATCTAACCATGAAGTTCATAGTCGAGCACGTCAGTAAACAGGGCGGCCGGATAGGGAAGTTGACGGGTCTACGTAGTCAGCCGGATGTAGTCCACGATACTCCGCTCTCTCTCATCTCAACTGTGGGGGGGAGCGCTCCACATCTTACCCAGGTTAGTTGATGTGGATTGTCTGAATCTCCACCCAAGCTTGTTTCACTTAAAGATTAACTTCTCCAGCTTATTTCACTTAAAGATTAACTTCTCCAGCTTATTTCACCTAAATATTAATCACCCCAGCTTGTTTCACCTAAAGATTAACCACCCTAACGTTATTTTTGAGGGGATGAAGTTAGGGTGATTAAACTTTAGGTGAAGTAAGCTGGGGTGGAGATTAGTCAGGTAATTTGCTGATAAGTTTAAATGAAGAATAGTTTAAGTTCTCTTGTAACCCAACCCAACCCAACCCAACCCAACCCACCTCACCCCACCCCACCCCACCTAATCTTAACTTGCACCATATATGAGACGTCTAGCGTAGGAGGGATGAACTCACCAAATCATAGTTTGAGTAAAAGCACAAAAAAAGTTTTAGAACTGTAAAATTCCGGCGCCATACGGAAACAGCGGAGAATAGAGACGAACTCGCCACTTCCTGGAAAATTCCAAAACCATAGAAAACAGATTTTTGAGGGGCCTGGTGAGTTTGTCCCTCCTACGCTAGACGCCTCATATATAATAATTCAATAAACTAAATCTATCATGTATTATAACTATCAGGTGTCACTAAATAATGCCCTCAGCTCTCAATCAGTTCGGCCATATCAATATTGTTGTGAGTGTTATTCTGGTATCTATATTTTTCGGCATACGATCGTCTGTTTTATTCGATTATTACCATCTTCGTTAAATGATTGGGTTAGGTTAGGTTGGGTTAGGTTAGATTCAGGTTAGGATAGGTTAGGTTACATTAAGGATAGGTTAGGTTACATTATATTACATTAAGGATAGGTTAGGTCAGGTTAGGTTACATTAAGTATAGGTTAGGTTAGATTACATTAAGGATAGGATAGGTTAGGTCAGGTTACATTAAGGATAGGTTAGTTAGATTACATTAAGGCTAGGTTAGGTTGGGTTAGGTTAGGTTACATTAAGGATAGGTTAGGTTGGGTTAGGTTACATTAAGGCTAGGTTAGGTTGGGTTAGGTTACATTACGTTAAATCACATAAAACGGATGATCGCCTAAGTGGGATGTATTCATATTTTTCAGGCTAAATAAATCGTATCAATAATCATTTTCAACTCTACAGGATGTCCTCCATCTTGTAGTGGGGAAAGATTCTCCTGTGTGTGTTCCAGCTCAACATTTCTCCGAACAGGTTAAGGTCCTGCAGAGTTATAGGAGAGGCGTGGCTCACTTCTCCGCATTACAGGTACGTAGAGTTATAGGAGAGTCGTGGCTCACTTCTCCGCATTACAGGTACGTAGAGTTATAGGAGAGTCGTGGCTCACTTCTCTGCATTACAGGTACGTAGAGTTATAGGAGAGTCGTGGCTCACTTCTCCGCATTACAGGTACGTAGAGTTATAGTAGAGTCGTGGCTCACTTCTCTGCATTACAGGTACGTAGAGTTATAGGAGAGGTGTGGCTCACTTCTCCGCATTACAGGTACATAGAGTTATAGGAGAGTCGTGGCTCACTTCTCTGCATTACAGGTACATAGAGTTATAGGAGAGTCGTGGCTCACTTCTCTGCATTACAGGTACGTAGAGTTATAGGAGAGTCGTGGCTCACTTCTCCGCATTACAGGTACGTAGAGTTATAGGAGAGGTGTGGCTCACTTCTCCGCATTACAGGTACATAGAGTTATAGGAGAGTCGTGGCTCACTTCTCCGCATTACAGGTACGTAGAGTTATAGGAGAGGTGTGGCTCACTTCTCCGCATTACAGGTACATAGAGTTATAGGAGAGTCGTGGCTCACTTCTCCGCATTACAGGTACGCAGAGTTATAGGAGAGTCGTGGCTCACTTCTCCGCATTACAGGTACATAGAGTTATAGGAGAGTCGTGGCTCACTTCTCCGCATTACAGGTACGTAGAGTTATAGGAGAGTCGTGGCTCACTTCTCCGCATTACGGGTACGTAGAGTTATAGGAGAGTCGTGGTTCACTTCTCCGCATTACGGGTACGTATTTTAGGTCCTGGCGACACTTGTGTTTGTGGTGTTGGTATGTTGGTCTGTTTGTACATGTATGTTTGAGTTTGTACTGTGTGTATGTATTGTTTTGAGTGTGTGTATGTGTGTAATTGAATATGTGTTTGTATAGAGGTGTATGTATGTGTGTATCTGGAAGAGGTGTGTAGGTGTGTGTGTCTGTAAAATTGAGTACACTATATATATGTGTGTGTGTGTATGTATGTATGTATGTATGTGTACATCTTGAAAAAATATTTGTGTATAGGTATATTTGCTTGTTCAGTCGTCAGAAATTTCCTTTATATTCTCAGCATTTCTAATTATTTTCTCTGTATATTAAGGTAGAAGCTTCGACCCTAATTACCAACATAGGGAATACCTCAATTAAATACTGCTCGTTAGCCATTTGGGCCGTTGGTCGATCCAGTGTCACGTTTCATTTAATTTACGTTGGGGTGGTTTTTAATATGACGTTTTCTACATCCAGGGCCATTGTGTGTGCGTGACGGCCCAGGATTCGTCGAAAGTCACCCCGAGCGGTTACAATGATAAGTCTGGAGTGTCGATGTGGACGTACCGAGGCCGACAGAGCGTTTCAATTGACAAGTGAGTCTTTTTCTCCGACCAAAGGGTGTGTGTGTGTGTGGGAGAATTATGGGTATGTGGTGTGGATATGTGGGGTGGGAATTATAAATTGCCTATTACAAAGTGTATTCTGTATGTTATGATTTGTGTATATGGTATAGAAAAATGTTAGTATTTTATTTAACATTGTTTTATTGGTAGATGGAGCTATTTACGATGTTAAAGTCGATGTTTTTGACGTTAATGATAATATTTACAAACATTCATCGCTGTATGCTTCACAAGATACATGGAGCTGGTGGAAACTATGCAGCCAGACTGGTACGAGGCTCTCAATGATGCGGATACAGACAGCGCGTCATCCAAGAAGAGAGTCTCCAAGTCCACTGCAATGTCGATGGCATACCTTAAGCAATGTATTGATCACCATAAGGTCGCGAAGGTAATGAGGGCCGCCGTGGGTACGTTTCTTGTGTTGTATTTTGGTTTTATCTTCGTTGTTGTCATTATAATTGTCATTCATTGTTTTGTTTCCTTCTTCATTGTCGTCGTCATTGTCATTCATCATCATTTTAGTTATTATTGTCTTTGTCATTTATCAGAGTTCATTATTATCAGTATTGTCATTCATTATCTTTTTTATCATTGTCATCATTCATCATTATCATCATCATCATCACACACACACACATATACAGTACAGGTAAAACAAATTACTGTCTCTGGAACGAATGGCTCCCTGTCCCGGCCGCCAACTTTAAAACTACCCACAGACATTCTTGGGTACATCCAGGGTGTCGTCCGCGAATAATCGAGGGCCGCTGTAGCTACATTAATAGTGTTAGGTTATGTTAGTGTTAGTTAAGTGTTAGGTTTTGTTAATGTTTGTTAGTTTGGTTAGGTTAGAGTAAGGTTAGAGTTAGGTTAGGTTTTGTTAGTTTAGTGTTAGTATGGTTAGTGTTAGTCTGGTTAGGTTAGTGTTTGGTCAAATTAAGTTCGTGTTAAATTAGGTTATAGAGGTGTTAATTTAGGTTAGGTTAGATTAACTTAGTTTTATGTTAGGTTAAGTTAGGTTAGTGTACAGGTGATTAATCATATCGTAATATAACCTGGGGTGACTAATCATCATGTCTTGTAATTATCTATGTTTAACCACAGGGTCTACAAGGGTCAGCGCTGTTTGCTCCCCTTTTAGGAGGTCATAGCGAAGGAGACCGCTCTCGCTGGTCTAAATCTCTCGCTGAGAAGCTAGAAGACACGTCCATCATCTCGGGCTATGCTCTCCTCGGCCTCCACACCAACGGCCCGCCAACAGAGAAGCTGGAACCAGAGTCTATGCACAATCTCATTAAGGCGTCTATAGTGAGTATCAGAAGAGGGCTGGGTTTATAAAGTGTAGAATTCGGTATCATAAGTAAGAGGATCAACGTAGATTAGATGATGTTCTTATGTCTTTTTTCATTGTCGTTATCATCATCTTCACAATCTTCATCACCATCATCACAATTTTCATCATTATTATCACCATTTTACAGCTATCCTATATGCTTGTATGGGTTCTCTACAGCATCATCATCATCATACATACTCTGGTATCATTTCTCACACCTCTCCTCATGTCATTCTTCACCTACCCTTAACTCTCCTTCCTCCACATATAGACACATGCATCTCTTGACCCAACCAGTCACCTCTATTCTCTCCACATGTGTAAACCATCTCACCATATGGACAACTTTATTAATACTCCCTCTATCCAGTTACCATCTTAGTGTTTCCTATCTTTCAGTGTCTACTCATCCACCATTATCATTCTAGTTCTCTCAGGTCTTATATTCCATCCTCTTTAACTGCTCATACTTCACCGCCATACAATATCATACTTCTCATACCAGTTACATACAGAAGGAAGGAAGGAAGGTCTTATTCTCATCAGTTAAGGCAGGAACTCCCTAAACTTACTGTATTAACTTTGGGTCTTATAACTCAGTAGACTTTAGTGCCTCCTTTACTGTAGACCCTGTGTTGTAATGACCATAAACTGTCCGATGTTATTTTAGTAAGACTTTTGAATAGTTTTTGCTTCTCTGTTTGTCTCTTGTTTTTTATTTATCGTCCCAGAGTGCCTCATGAGTATTAATCATTACTTTTATTGATAATTTGATATATTTTTAACCCTTTGAGGATGGTTTAACCCTTTGAGAATGTTTTAACCCTTTTGAGGAGGATGATGATTTAACCCCTTGAGGACGACGATTTAACCCTTTGACGATGATTTAACCCTTTGAGGGATACAATTTAACCCTTTTAGGATGATGATTTAACCCTTTGAGGACGATGGTTAAACCCTCGAGGACTCAACGGATTAATAAAAGTTGCTAAGAATTTATTAATGATTGTCACTTGCTTTTTTTTTTTTTTTACTTTGAGCAGGATCCGTTACCAGCAGATCTTCCACGACAAGCTGCTGGGATGTGGAACCCTCTTACCGTCCTGAAATTGGCGGAGCACGGTGTTGACATCTTCGACTCTGCATTCCCATTCCTTGTGACGGAGAGAAGAGGAGCGCTCACCTTCCCCTGTAGATTAAATAAGTACGTCTTGCGGCCATTCGACGTGTTTATGTTATTTATCTGAATCGCCCGGAGATTAACGCCCCCTAAGGTCATCCAGTACAGGTGCAGTATTAGTTTGAAAATTAAAAAAAAAAAAGTTATCTCCATCTTATTTATTGTACTTGAATCCACATAACTAATTGTGTTACCTTATTAAGAATATTTCCCAGAGTTAATTTGATTTATTTTGTTTATTTTTTCGTTTTTTCTTCACATTTTTGTCAGTTTTTTCCTGTTATGATTGAGGGTGGCGGGACAGGTGCAAATTCTCCAATCTTTAGGTGAGAAATATGTTGAAATTCCAATCCTCTTCACTTAATACTTCTCAAGTGTCCGGGGAGTTTTGTCTCGGATACTGCCAAGTGTCCGGGGAGTTTTGTCTCGGATACTGCCAAGTGTCCGGGGAGTTTTGTCTCGGATACTGCCAAGTGTCCGGGGAGTTTTGTCTCGGATACTGCCAAGTGTCCGGGAAGTTTTGTCTCGGATACTGCCAAGTGTCCGGGGAGTTTTGTCTCGGATACTGCTAAGTGTCCGGTGAGTTTTGTCCGCAACTTTACCTGTCGACTCCCAGTAACATAATTTATTGGACATTGCAGGACGCTAACTGACGGGGAATGCTCGAAAAATGACAAATTAGAACACCGAAACAAAAGGCTTAAGGTGTGCGAAGACAATTCAGGGACAAAGATGTGCGAAGAGAAACCCAAGACAAAGATGTGCGAAGAGAAACCCAAGACAAAGATGGAAGAGGAGGAAAATGCCAAGAAAGAGGACAAGGAGAATCAGCCAATCAGGGAGAAGGAAGCCACAAGTCCCTATGAGATTAACTTAAAGGATAAAAGGTATGTTAGGGTATGTTAGAGGTATGTTAGGGTATGTTAGAGTATTAATGGAGCGGTCCGATGAAGTTTATAATGAGCAGCACGACTCCTGATTTTTGCTTTATATTAGTGATTATTTTGTCGTTCTTTAATTATTATGTCACGTGTCACATTATTTTACCATTTAATTATTCTCCCTCATTATCTCCCTCATTATATCTCCATTATCTCTCATTCTCCCCCATTATCTCTCTATTATCTCCCTTATTCTCCCTCATTATCTTCTTTATTCTCCCTCATTATCTCCTTTATTCTCCCTCATTATCTCCCTCATTCTCCCTCATTATCTCCCTCATTCTCCCTCATTATCTCCCTCATTCTTCTCTCCTCAGTAACGTGTCACAGTTGGAGCCGCTGCTGGCCGGGTGTGAGTGCTACACCTGTAAGAACTTCACCCGAGCTTACGTGCACCACCTGGCCAATGTTAACGAGCTCCTAGCACCTGTCTTACTGATGATGTACGTGAGTTTGTCCATCCAGGTGTATTTTTTTTTCTGGGGGGGGGGTTGGGGGGGGTTTGTTTGGGTCTCGTGGAGGTTTAACTGCTATGCAAACCTAATCTAATCCAACCTAACCTGTCCTATGCTAACCTAACCTAATACAGTATATCCTCAACTATCTTAACCCAAACAAACCTAACCCACCCCACCCCACCGCAACCCCACCCCACCCCACCCCACCCACCCCCACCCCACCCCAACCCAACCCCACCCAACCCCAATACTACAGCTTGCCTGGAGATCTGATATACATTCTAAAAACAAACCTAACCTCTCCGAGACACCTGTTATTGTTTGCTTATGTATTTATTTGTCATTGTTTATTTTTTATATTTTCCCAGTGTGTAGACTATATAATGCTATGCCACTGTCTGTATGTATGATTATGTGTGATATTATTTTGGCATCTGTGTGATATAATTTTGACTATTCTATCATAATATTTCGGTCTGCGTAATAACATCACAATAATCAAGCTGTGTTCACCAGACTTCACTAATCAATTGTTTGGGGGAATGATCTGAAATATATATACAGTCTTGATTTTAGGGGTCAAGAGGTCAAAAAAGGTAGAAGTCAGAGGTCATTCTAGGTGTATTGTACTGTATAGGGCAATGGTTTCTGTTGGCTCCTTGTCTCACTGTCACTCATAAATGGAGGGACTAAGTGTTGTTTCGTTTATTAATTTTATGGCCAGAATCACCTTTTAAAATCTATAGACTATTATGTATATTGCTTTTGGATTTTTTGTCTGTACAGTGGTCCCTCGGTTAACGAACACAATTCGTTCCAGAAGGTCGTTCGTTAACCTAAAAATTAGTTAACCGAAACCATTGCTTCAATGGGATTTTGGGCAATTGGTTCCAGCTCACCGAAAATTACATACAAACTAAAAATAAATGCAGTAAAGTACACTTACTTTGAGGTGTGCATGTAGAAGGCTCCTGGTTGATGATGATGATGATGGGAATTAGAATGGGGGTGGAGAAGGGAGAAGAGAAG
The DNA here is from genome assembly GCA_958450375.1 of Homarus gammarus. Classification (NCBI taxonomy): domain Eukaryota; kingdom Metazoa; phylum Arthropoda; class Malacostraca; order Decapoda; family Nephropidae; genus Homarus; species Homarus gammarus. Next base: position 1,143,914 of record CAUDMG010001203.1, on the reverse strand, counting down.
GCAGTGGGGTGGAAGAGAAGTCACCCCATGGCGCCATTTCACCCACAAAATTTTAGTTCACTTGGTTTAATTCAAGATTATTTTCTTTAAATCAACACTGCACTGCATTATATATTGTCATTATGTAAAATAAACTTCAGAATGACCAATAATTGTTCTGTAAAAACGTAAAAATAGTTTATGTTCAATAGAGTCTCAAGCAAGAAGCTTCCTCCACTGAGCAGGGACACACACTGATGCCATTTCGGGTGTGTTGAGTGGCTGTTTGGCGCGCTAAAAACTAGTTTCCTGTACTTCAGTTATGTTAAAAAATTGCTAAAATTACTAAAAAATTTAATATAAGACTTGGAAAATTATTGACGAGTACAACCTTCTTCATATTTACCCAAATGGTAACAAATTTAAGCCCTAAAACCGATTACTGTATTGGCGGACTAATACTACAGCTGGTGAGCAGGCGAAAACATGTTGGGAAAAATTCGTAAGGAATTCGTTAACCGAAATTTTTTCGTTAACCGAAGTGAAGAATCTTATGGAAGGTAATTCGTTAACCGAGGGATCACTGTATGTATAATCGTCACTACTGAGCACCTGAAGATTAGACACCCTAGGTTATTTCACATGAATATTAACTACAATAATGCTAATCTGATCTAATTTTACCAAACCTAACCTAATCCTATCCCCTCCCCCTAATAGCATTAGGGTGGTTAATCATCAGGTGAAATAAGCCGGAGTACCAAATCTTCAGGTCATCTAAGTTTTCATCTAACCTAACCTGACCTGACCTGACCTAACCTGACCTGACCTGACCTAACCTAACCAAACCAAACCTAACACAATGATGACTCCCACAGGCACAATCTCCACCACTGGATGGACTTCTTCACCAGCATACGGGAAGCCATTAAAACAGATCGCTTGGAAGACCTGAGATCACTGATAGAATCGTCAGTTCTGGAATCTAAAGAGGCGTAAAGTACGGGTCTCATCCATTTACGATCGCTGGAAATGAATCGAAATCAAATAATATCAAATATTTTCGAGTTTTGTCTCCCACCTCTCCTTTCCCTCCTTCCCTCCTTTCAGAAATTTGTTTATGTGATCGGTGAGGTGGTCAGGTGTGTGTGTTTCATCTGTCACGTCTGTTTTAATTAATCATTTCCCTTTGATCTTGAACCTTAACAAGTCAAGTTCATTGCTGTCAGGTGTGTGTTTCATCTGTCAGGTGTGTGTTTCATCTGTCAGGTCTGGGGTTGCGGTCATTTTGTGGCGGCCGCTGTTAAGCTGTTTTATAGACTTCTTTAAATCACTGCCAGTAAAAGATAGAATGTAATCTTTCAACATTCAGCTTCAGGACCAAGAATGTTTTTTTAACCGATGTGAATGATTTTAATGAATAGATTGAGATTGTATTTAAATATTTTTGTTTTTTTATGTAGTTTTCTTAGAAAATAAAGATGTTTTTAGTAAGGTCTTGTGATTTATTAGAGGGATGACCTGTGGTAATGTTTAGATATTAAGCTACTTTTTCCTGGGTGAGAAATCCTCTTTGGTGATGTTTCTCAGTGATCAATTGTTCCTTTCCTAACCATAGAATGAATTCTGGTGATGTTTTTCTCAGTGATCAATTACTGTATTTACTTCTTAACCATAAAATGTACTCTGGTGATGTTTCTCAGTGGTCAATTACTGTATTCACTTCTTAACCATAAAATGTACTGTACTCTGGTGATGTTTCTCAGTGGTCAATGTGTTTCTCAGTGTTCAATTGTTTCTTTCTTAACCATAAAAAGGGACTTAATTCATTCCTCGACACGTGAAGCCTCGAGATAAATATAATCCTCCTCACGTCTCACCATCCAATGACTGATTCCTTCTCTAACTGTGAGGCAATTGACCAAACTCCTCCTGGGTCTTACGTAATATTGAGTCAGTAAAGAGGAAACTAAACAAAACATTACCTTGATATTTTTTATTATTTATGACATCAAAACACTAGAGAAATTATATACAGTCAACCCTCGCTTTACGCGGTCCCACATTCCGCGTTTCCACGTTTACGCGGTACCCTGCCGAAACCGGAATGCTCACATTCTGCGGTGCGTGTACCCCTTTACGCGGAGAGCGGCTGGCGAGCCGCGCCATTTTTGGATCCAAACCTCCCGTCATCTCTCCCGCCATCCGCCATGTTGTGTAAGCGGCGCGAGCAGGGTGCGCACAAGGTCGCCCAGTCATGAAAACATTACCGAGTTCTCCACCCGCCACCCACCACAGCCGGCCCAAGTCAGTGATAGTGATAATTATAGTGAGGATATGGACTTATATGGACTTTGAGGGGTTTGACAAAGAGGCCCTGCAAGCCTCTGTGGTGGATAGTGATACAATTGATACAAGTGATACAGGTGAGGGCCAATAATCTGCCCTCTGCCTCGGAACCAACCCCCCATCCCCTAATATTATTGATATTTCTCTTAATTATTAATTGTGTGTGCATACCATCATAAAATTAAGAAGTTATTTTTACTACAACGTAGGTATTGTGTCTGAAAAAGTGGAGTTTGGGGGTCGGCCCGGTCTCTATTTCAATTAATCCCATATGTTATGTTGTTCACTTTCCGCGGTACCCTGTGGGTTGAATTAATCGCGTAAAGTGAGGGTTCACTGTATATATATATCATAACACAACTATACCCTCTTGCGTCTTGGGGCTTTGAGATTTTGTTTTGATCTTTACTATTGAACTTTTATGACCTTATTGAACTATGACTACCAAACAAACTATACAGTAGTCCATTCACACAAGCTTTGGAACAAGAAACTAGATCAGGTTTCATCAAGTCTGTAGGGAATGAGATGCCTTAGGTTAGTTTAGAGCTCTACATTATATTTTCTTTATATTCTGCAATTTTCAAGTAATATTAACAAGTAAGTGTTAATGTAGAATGATAATCAGAGCCAGGAAAGTTAAAATAAATATGTTAAACACGCTAATAACATAGATATCTTAGAGTGAAAAATAAAAAGTTGACCAATCATGAGGTTCAGTTGATTTGGTCCACTTGTAAGCTTGGAGTGAACACATTATACACACATGTCCTGAATTTATGAAGGTCTCTTGAGATTGTATTAAGCTTGACTATATAATTTGCTTTGGTTATAGACTATGTATTTTTGGTACCGTATTTGTCAAAACTCGAAGGAAGTGAGAACCTGTCTGCTTGAATGTGAGTGCTACTGTGTGTTACTGTATATAATGAGTTAAGGATATTCTTACAATGCATCTCAAAGTATCATTGTAACTTTTTATTACAATGAAACCTCCATATAATGAACTTTTCTCTCCAAATAGTTCGTTAGATGGAGGTTTCACATCTAACGGACCCTCGATATAATGGACTTTCATCTCTATATAGTCCATTAAATAAAAGTTTCACTGTATCATATATGGAATAACACTTCCATAAACAGTGCAGAAATACAGTACAGTATACATTATGTGGTGGGGGGAAGGGAGTGCAGTGGTCAAGTGGGTACAGCATTCGTCTTTCCTCCTAAGTGTCACTCGTTCTTGCCAAGGAGACCCTAAGTCCACCCAGCTGTCAATGGGTACCTGACATTACTGTTGGTGATATAAAAGGGTGACACATGTATCTCTCACAACTGTGTCTTGGGTTCAAGTCCTGAGCTGAGACACAAGTGAGAAGAGGATTTCCTTATCTTTTTCATATCAGATTATTTTTTTGGGTGTGTAATTGAAAGTAGAAATCTATTGTCTTTGTCTATTTAATTATCCTCCCATATTAAATTCACTTCTGTCATATTTAATTTTCCGCTGTGTTATATTTAATCCTTCTTTGTGTAGTTGTAGGTAGAAAATCTATCATCCTTTTCAAATTGGTCAGAAATAGCCCAGTACGCGAATAAACACGTAATCGTAACATCGCAAAGTAAGACAGAGACGATACCCAGTCTGTTGATGATCTGAGGCGTGTTGAACCTTCGTGTGGGGCGATGTTTGGTGACATCGCTAACCCAGGCGACCTTCACGTTGATGTCCAGCGACGGATCTTTCATCGTAATTGTGTCTGCTGAGTCGGGGGTTTCTTGCTGGCCCGTGAGACTTTTCTGGATGCAGCTGTGAAGAAAGAAGACAAAACTCACCCGCAGGATGCAGTAGAAGAAGAAGAAGTCAACGAGCTTAGGCATAGGACCGCTGGGAAGAGAAGACGACACCTGGGAGAAGAGCGACGCTATGACGATGAGCAACGACAGCGTGACGGTGATCCTGTCGGTGAAGTTGTTGAGCTGGAAGTGCGTCAGAGTGAGATGCGACAGAATACACAGGACGATGCACGGCAGGAATGTCGTCAAGAGATACGCTATGAACTTCCTGGTGAACAGCACGTAAACTTTAACCCCGGTGGGCATATTCTCCTCCGAAACGTCGTAAGTGAAGCGAGGTTGTGAGATGGAGTACGTGGAAATGGTCAAATCTTTGCCCTCGACTTGGATTCCTTCATCGCTCTCACTGTTCCACTTTGGTTGACACCCTGAGGTACCTTTGAGGTGAAGGGACATTTGGCATTCCTGAGTGTCAAACGGAAAGGTGAATAATTCGAAGGTGCAAGAAAACGTAAAGAGATACTTGAAGTGTTGGTTGATGAAGACGTGTGAACCATTGACCTTCTGAACTGCAATTAAAAAAAATATATATATATTTTATCTGTCACTAATTTATCATACGTTGGGTAAATAAATTAGTTCTATACCGTTACTGTGAAACCTCGATATAATGGACTTTTCTCTCCATATAACCCCTTTCACATCTAACGGACCCTCGATATAACAACCCTCCCTCGCCTTATAGTCTATTAAATAGAAGTTTAACTGTAAAATGAGAAGAAAATTATGAATCTTAAGTAAATATATATAACCAGAGTAAATTGAAGATCCTAGAATAAGAGAGAACTTAACAGAATCAAATGTGGTCCAATAGCAGAGGTGTATGGTGATAATAATGGTGTTATGAAATTGGTATGGTTCTTATAACACCCCACCGTGAGTGAAATTAATATCCTTCGCAGAATCGTGATGACTTATGAGTGACTACCTTCCCAGAGGAGCTCGTGTACTGTACTACTGGGGTGAAGTGAGTCAGAGAGACAGACATGACAAGTCCCTGGTTAAACACACTGCCTTAGGTGGACTATGAACATGGGATCTTGAAACTTGAGGTGAGTTAGTTAGTATATATTACCTGCACTGTCTAGGTATATTGTATACCTGCACTGACTATGTATATTGTTTGTATGCCTGCACTGTCTAGGTACATTGTATACCTGCATTGTCTATGTATATTGTTTGTATACCTGCACTGTCTAGGTACATTGTATACCTGTACTGACTATGTATATTGTTTGTATACCTGCACTGTCTAGGTACATTGTATACCTGCATTGTCTATATACATGCTGAACTGTATACCTGCATGGTGTATATACATGCTGAACTGTATACCTGCATGGTGTATATACATGCTGAACTGTATACCTGCATGGTGTATATACATGCTGAACTGTATACCTGCATGGTGTATATACATGCTGAACTGTATACCTGCATGGTGTATATACATGCTGAACTGTATACCTGCATGGTGTATATACATGCTGAACTGTATACCTGCATGGTCTATATACATGCTCAATCAATGTAAAATTTCATTATGATTGTATTGAGTTATACTGAAGTGGACATTGGTTGCCACTTGGTCTTACAGAAATTTGATATAATGGGAGAGTTTGAGTTGTATAAGAGTTAAAATAGACTTAATTGATATATATGAATGATTTAGAAATGAATGAAAAGTGAGTGAAGTGTCAAAGGCGAGAGTGAAGGAAATAGAATGATAGAATGAATGCTTTTGAAAGATTCCTTGAAAAATGAATAAAGTGTTGTAAAAGAGAACCATCAGGGAGCAGTGAATGGAAATAGATGAATGCATTGAAAGAATATATTAAAATGAAATAAGCTGGGATGGAGAGTCTTCAAGTGATCCATAAAATTCTATATAGAGTTACTAACCTTCATAGCTGTTATCTATAGTTATCTCGCTATCTCTTACAGCGCTGACTGTAATGTCTTGTAATACATCAATCTTCTTCAGTATGTTGAGGTTGTCTCTGTACACGGCGTTGTCAAAATACACTACGGGTGACCATATTAAGTCAAACTCCTCTGGCTCTAGGGGGACCGTATTGTTGGCAAGGTTCATGAACTTTAGTCTGTGATCCGTCCATGACAGCGTGATGTATAGCGTCATGCCGAATTCATTTCCCTGGAGAGATACTGTGTTGACGCCCAAAAGTCTGACTTTTAAGTTGATCAGGGGTGATTCCTCGGGGCAGGCAGACTTCCAGTAAGTTGATGAGGGCTCTTCCAAGATGTAGCAGATGTCGCCCTCATCCGAGTGGTCGGGACACTGAACGATGCCATCACAACGGTTTATGAGAGGGATGCAGGAGCTGTCGTTACACGTGAAGCTGTCGTTACTACACAGTGATAGAGTGTAAGTCTTTTTAGCCATCGTGTTTGGTGTGAACCAGTCCTTACGTCCGAGGTAAAGTTGGTTGTCGAGAAAGTTTGCGTACATTTCATCGTCACATATTGAAGACTTGAGGCATTCATTGTTAGTTGCTTTATCATTGGGGCATTTTGATTTTGATATTATTACTCCATCTTTGGACTGCAGTGTAAGTTGCCCATTGTAAGGCAAAGCTGAAAATTCCATTACATCATCTCCTTTCACATACACTTTTATACCATAAGGAAGGAAGCAGGCTGTGACAATCAGGATTGAGGAACATTTGAACTCCAGCGTGTGATATATTTCATCTGCCCGGGTAACAGACAGTACAATACCGTACTTGCTGGAATTATATACCATGTCTTCTGTCCAGAAAAGTACCTTCAGGTCTACGATGTCCTTGGATGAGCTTATCTCGTGAGCTATTTGTTTATAATCATCAGATCTGTTCATCAAGCGACCGCCCATTCTTTGGCAGAATGCTCTTGCCTCGTAGTGATGGTTGTATGCCCTGAACAGAGCTATGAACTCTGAAGGATGTGGCCGGCAGAACTCCTCCAGGGCTCTCGACTGCCTCTCAACCCCACCAATGTGAGATACATTAAGCACGCGTTGAAAATCAAGAGGGCCGGGCTGACACTGTTGATGTTGTGTGATCTCCGACACATTGAGCTCCCGCGTGTAAAGCAGCACCCTTGCAAGTTTCCCCGAGAACACAAACCCTCCGGGATAACTACCCAGCTGGAGCGTTACTCGGTCAACATCCTTCGTAGACGTAAAACAAATCTTCTTGTCAGCGAATAGGAAATCAAATGTGTGATTGGCAAGGTACAAGACAGAACCCGTGTCATTGACGGCAAGACAGAGCTGATGCCACTTGTGGGACTCCAGCTCAGGTGTATCAAGGATCACTGAGCAGGTGTTGTTGATGGACACACCCAGTCGACCTTCCAGCACTGTGAGGAAAGAACTTTAGTTGAGTCACAGTGATCATGGTTAGTTAGAGAGCTGGACCTACGCCTCTCTAACCTAGCATAGCGACTCACAAGAAGAGATAAGAGCTGGACCTACACCTCTCTAACCTAGCGACTCACAAGAAGAGATAAGAGCTGGACCTACCCTATCCAACCTTACCTATGATAGTGACTTGTTAAATTATCTGTAAGTGACCAACAGAAAACAGGATCTTGGGGGTATAGGAAGACACACAGCATTTCCAAATTATAAAGAACATACAAGTCAAGGCTCCTTTACCTGGGAACCTTGCAGCCACTTATGTTTTAGTTCTCGGCTGCCTCGTTCTACTTATTTTTCGAAAGACTAAGCCGTTATTAACCTATACAATCTGATGTATGCGTTTCATTGCAGTTATTATAATAGTCATAACTGTAATATATACTGTAGTGGGTGTAGCTCTGTCCCATCACGCGTAACCTTCTCCGTGCCGGCGACGATAACATCCCGGAACTCACATTTGATTTTGAGGGAGTTCTCGTTGTCGTAGATGTGAACGATGAGACCCGTGGCCTGTTGGAGTAGAGGCAGGACCCAACAGCACAGTGTATAGGGTGGCGCCAACACGGTATCATCCTCGTACTCTCCTTCAATCTGTAAACAACTCGATATTTATACCTACTTTGCATCTCTTTGTGTCATAATTGTCATGCAGTATTTTATAATGTGGTTTACTTGAAGATTATCCACCCCAGATTATTTTACCTGAAGATTATCCACCCCAGATTATTTTACCTGAAGATTAACCCACCCTAATACTAATCTAACCCTGGGGTGGATATTCTTGAGGTGAAATAATCTGGGGTGGATATTCTTCAGGTGATCTACAACTTCAACTCATAATCCCTTGACCAAATTACCATACACAGGTGATATTATGGTAATTAACACACTAATGACCTCAGAGAATTTAATTACCGGTAGGCAAAAGTTATTAATATATGGATGGTAAATAGAGAATAATCAATATAAGAGTAATTATATTATATTGGTAATTTTCAAAGGTAATTAAACTAACAATGAAAAGTAATTAAACTAAGAATGTAAAGTAATTAAACTAACAATGAAAAGTAATTAAACTAACAATGAAAAGTAATTAAACTAACAATGTAAAGTAATTAAACTAACAATGAAAAGTAATTAAACTAACAATGAAAAGTAATTAAACTAACAATGAAAAGTAATTAAACTAACAATGAAAAGTAATTAAACTAACAATGAAAAGTAATTAAACTAACAATGAAAAGTAATTAAACTAACAATGAAAAGTAATTAAACTAACAATGAAAAGTAATTAAACTAACAATGAAAAGTAATTAAACTAACAATGAAAAGTAATTAAACTAACAATGAAAAGTAATTAAACTAACAATGAAAAGTAATTAAACTAACGATAATGAATATAGTAAAGATAATTTGACTAATAATAGATATAATAAAGGTAATTCAACAAATAATGATTAAAATTAACTTACTTTAGCGATTACATTCTTGTTGTCTTTGAAAGGTGAGAAGTCAAATACTGCCGTCTCCCAGGCATCGTTCTCCGTCACCTCTGTGGGTTAGGAGATATGACTTACAGGGAATGTGGAGTTACTGGGAATGTGGAGTTACAGGGAATGTGGAGTTACTGGGAATATGGAGTTACCGGGAATGTGGAGTTACCGGGAATGTGAGTTACCTGAACACACACATGCATACATACACACACACACACACACACACACTCACTCTTACACACACACAGCTCAATAATGTCAACAAGTTCTGAATGAAACATAATGCTTTCAGGTCTTGTGTGGGTGTCGACCAATTACAACACAGCAGCTTATGGGTGATTGATGATTGGTCCAACATAGTGATGGAGAACATAGTTGATTGGTGTAACTAGAGTATTATTGATTCAACGGCGTATTAATATTGTGTGGCCTTTTAATAGTGGCGTGTTCATGGCTGTTATAGACGTTAGTGGAATAATAATGATAATAGTGGTACCTTACCCTACCCTATCCTAACTTATCCTGTACCCTACCCTACCCTATCCTAACTTATCCTGTACCCTACCCTACCCTATCCTAACTTATCCTGTACCCTACCCTACCCTCACCTACCCTTCCCCACCCTACCCTAACCTACCCTTCCCCACCCTACCCTAACTTATCCTGTACCCTACCCTACCCTCACCTACCCTTCCCCACCCTACCCTACCTACCCTTCCCCACCCTACCCTAACTTATCCTGTACCCTACCCTACCCTAACTTATCGTGTACCCTAACCTACCCTATCCGAACTTATCCTGTACTCCACGCTACCCTAACCTACCCTATCCTAACTTATCCTGTACCCTAACCTACCCTACCTGATCCTAACTTATCCTGTACCCTACCCTAACCTACCCTATCCTAACTTATCCTGTACCCTACCCTAACCTACCGTATCCTAACTTATCCTGTACCCTACCCTAACTTATCCTGTACCCTAACCTACCCTATCCGAACTTATCCTGTACCCTACCCTACCCTAACCTACCCTATCCTAACTTATCCTGTACCCTACCCTAACCTACCCTACCCTATCCTAACTTATCCTGTACCCTAACCTACCCTACTCCACCCTATCCTAACTTACCCTCTACCCTACCCTAACCTACCCTACCCTATCCTAACTTATCCTGTACCCTACCCTAACCTACCCTAACTTATCCTGTACCCTAACCTACCCTACTCCACCCTATCCTAACTTATCCTGTACCCTACCCTACCCTATCCTAACTTATCCTGTACCCTACCCTAACCTACCCTACCCTATCCTAACTTATCCTGTACCCTAACCTACCCTACTCCACTCTATCCTAACTTATCCTGTACCCTACCCTAACCTACCCTACCCTAACTTATCCTGTACCCTACCCTAACCTACCCTACCCTATCCTAACTTATCCTGTACCCTAACCTACCCTACTCCACCCTATCCTAACTTACCCTCTACCCTACCCTAACCTACCCTACCCTATCCTAACTTATCCTGTACCCTAACCTACCCTACTCCACTCTATCCTAACTTATCCTGTACCCTACCCTACCCTACCCTATCCTAACTTATCCTGTACCCTAACCTACCCTACTCCACCCTATCCTAACTTACCCTCTACCCTACCCTAACCTACCCTACCCTATCCTAACTTATCCTGTACCCTAACCTACCCTACTCCACTCTATCCTAACTTATCCTGTACCCTACCCATCCCTAACCTCCAGATAGTGTTGGGGTGTTTTATCATCAGGTGAAATAAGCTGGGGTGCCTAATCTTCAGGTAATCCATATAAACAAAAATATCCCCTATAATACCGAAAAATGGATATATAATTCGGTATAATTAATGTAGATGTTTTGTAGCAATAATCATCTCGGTATTCACTGAGCGAGTATATAATTTGACGTGGAATTTCTTTTATTTTATTAGTATTGATTATATCGTTACAGGTATTAGTGAATTTATTGACTTGCAGTACGTGCCTAAAAGAGTTTGTGAGTTGTTGGAGTGTGGTGGAGCATTATACTGTTATTTAGTTTATTTATGAGGTATAATGTGTAGGGTTTTTTTTTAGGGGTGGTTTTAGTAGGTTTTTGTTTTAGGATAGGGTTTTTAAGTGGTTTATTGGGTCTTAGTTTTAGTTTTTTTAAAGGTCAGAAGAGGTCTTTAAGCGCCATTCATTAGGTCTTACTGATCGGCTCGTTAACTGCTTGGGTGGTCGGTCACGTCTCTGTCACGCACTGTTGGCAAGTACTGGGCATGTACCTGAACCTGCTCCAGTGTTGGTCAAGTCTTCTCTTGAAGGAGCTCACACTCGGTGCCGTCACAACTCTCTGGTAGATTGTTCACAACTCTCACTCCGAAAAAGTTTGCCCTCACAGTTTTCTGGACTTGCAGCTTCTTCAACCTTGAGCTGTGACCCCTAGTGGGGCGGCCGTCCACCAGCTCCAGGTATGAACACTCATCTCAGTGTCCATATCTGAGATGTTTAAACACGTCAATTAGGTCGCCCCTTGTCCGCCTATAGTATAAGCTGCAGGCGCTCTAATCTCTCTGGGTGCCTGAGGTGCCATAGTGCAGGCACCAGTCTGGTGGCCCTCCTTTGAACATTTCCAACCAACTGACAGTCCCTAGTATATCTCAGGGACCAGACGGGGTGACAGTACTCCAGATGGGGAAGCACTTCACTCCTGAAGATCGTTACGAGGGACGGACCGTCTAGATATCTGAACGACCTTCTTATAAGACCCACTAATTTATTTGCCTGAGTTACCTTCTTCTCGCAATGGCCCGAGAACTTCAGCTCATTGTCAACATGCACCCCTAGGTCCTTTTCACATTCAGTCTCTATTAATGCAGTATAATCATAGCTACAGGTACACATAATCATAGCCACAGGTACACATAATCATAGCCACAGGTACACATGATCATAGCCACAGGTACACATAATCACAGCTACAGGTACACATAATCATAGCCACAGGTACACATAATCATAGCCACAGGTACACATAATCATAACTACAGGTACACATAATCATAGCCACAGGTACACATAATCAGTCACAGGTACACATAATCATAGCCACAGGTACACATAATCATAGTCACAGGTACACATAATCATAGCCACAGGTACACATAATCATAGTCACAGGTACACATAATCATAGCCACAGGTACACATGATCATAGCCACAGGTACACATAATCATAGCCACAGGTACACATAATCATAGCCACAGGTACACATAATCATAGCTACAGGTACACATGATCATAGCCACAGGTACACATAATCATAGCTACAGGTACACATGATCATAGCCACAGGTACACATAATCATAGCCACAGGTACACATAATCATAGCCACAGGTACACATAATCATAGCCACAGGTACACATAATCATAGCCACAGGTACACATAATCATAGCCACAGGTACACATAATCATAGTCACAGGTACACATAATCATAGCCACAGGTACACATAATCATAGTCACAGGTACACATAATCATAGCCACAGGTACACATAATCATAGCCACAGGTACACATAATCATAGTCACAGGTACACATAATCATAGCCAAAGGTACACATAATCATAGCCACAGGTACACATAATCATAGCCACAGGTACACATGATCATAGCCACAGGTACACATAATCATAGCTACAGGTACACATGATCATAGCCACAGGTACACATGATCATAGCCACAGGTACACATAATCATAGCCACAGGTACACATGATCATAGCCACAGGTACACATAATCATAGCTACAGGTACACATGATCATAGCCACAGGTACACATGATCATAGCCACAGGTACACATAATCATAGCCACAGGTACACATAATCATAGCCACAGGTACACATAATCATAGCCACAGGTACACATAATCATAGTCACAGGTACACATAATCATAGCCACAGGTACACATAATCATAGTCACAGGTACACATAATCATAGCCACAGGTACACATAATCATAGCCACAGGTACACATAATCATAGCCACAGGTACACATAATCATAGTCACAGGTACACATAATCATAGCCACAGGTACACATAATCATAGCCACAGGTACACATAATCATAGCCACAGGTACACATAATCATAGTCACAGGTACACATAATCATAGCCACAGGTACACATAATCATAGTCACAGGTACACATAATCATAGCCACAGGTACACATAATCATAGCCACAGGTACACATAATCATAGTCACAGGTACACATAATCATAGCCACAGGTACACATAATCATAGCCACAGGTACACATAATCATAGTCACAGGTACACATAATCATAGCCACAGGTACACATAATCATAGCCACAGGTACACATAATCATAGCCACAGGTACACATAATCATAGCCACAGGTACACATAATCATAGCCACAGGTACACATAATCATAGCCACAGGTACACATAATCATAGCCACAGGTACACATAATCATAGCCACAGGTACACATAATCATAGCCACAGGTACACATAATCATAGCCACAGGTGCACATAATCATAGCCACAGGTGCACATAATCATAGCCACAGGTACACATAATCATAGCTACAGGTACACATAATCATAGCCACAGGTACACATAATCATAGCCACAGGTACACATAATCATAGCCACAGGTACACATAATCATAGCCACAGGTACACATAATCATAGCCACAGGTACACATAATCATAGTCACAGGTACACATAATCATAGCCACAGGTACACATGATCATAGCTACAGGTACACATGATCATAGCCACAGGTACACATAATCATAGCCACAGGTACACATAATCATAGCTACAGGTACACATAATCATAGCCACAGGTACACATGATCATAGCCACAGGTACACATAATCATAGCTACAGGTACACATAATCATAGCCACAGGTACACATGATCATAGCCACAGGTACACATAATCATAGCCACAGGTACACATAATCATAGCTACAGGTACACATAATCATAGCCACAGGTACACATAATCATAGCCACAGGTACACATAATCATAGCTACAGGTACACATAATCATAGCCACAGGTACACATAATCATAGCCACAGGTACACATAATCATAGCCACAGGTACACATAATCATAGCTACAGGTACACATAATCATAGCCACAGGTACACATAATCATAGCCACAGGTACACATAATCATAGCCACAGGTACACATAATCATAGCCACAGGTACCAACCTTTGTTCTCTGGTACAGATGACGTCACTAGTACCAGAAGGCTGTAGACTACACTGCAGGTACCACCATCCAACATGGCTGCTAAACCTGTGTAAATGATAATAGTAAAATAATATTACTTTACAGGTATGTAATTCAGTAGGTATTTATACACACAAACATACACAGATATATATACATATATATATATATATATATATATATATATATATATATATATATATATATATATATATATACATACACGTAAATACACAGACACACTGACAGACAAGCCACATATACACACACACACACAAATATACACACACGCCACAAATACACGCCACAAAGACACGCACACACACACACACACACCACCCCTTCACCTCTGACCAGAACTCAAGACCAAATGGACCGAGTAGTCTCTCACCTGTTCTTATATACCTGTGTGTAATTGGAGGGTCATTAATTATTACCTGGTGAATTGATGGTGTTGTGTAAAGATCAAGTTAGATGGATGGTTGGTTCAGGTGGATAGGTGTGTGGATAAGTGGATGGAGGTTGATAAGTGGATGTGAATGTGGTTAAGTGGGTGTGCACGTGGATGAGTGGATGTGTAGGTGGATAGCTATGGATGGAGGTGGATATGTGGGTGAGTGAGTGGAGTTGTATGGAGGTAAGTGGTTGAGTGGATGTGGATAGAGGTGGATGATGGGTGGGTGAGTGGAATTGAAGGTGGATAAATTTGGCGTGATTAATGTTTTAGAAATAATTATAATTTTGTGCGATTTTAATTTAAATTTTAGTTTTAGGTCCAGAATCTTGAGAGACAGAGAGATGAATTTACAACTAATAATAAGATTCAATTAAAGATAGATTGATATAAAGATGATAGATAGATGTACATAAAGATAAATAGATAAATAGAATGACATAGAGAGATAAATTGAGAGATAGAGAGAGAGAGATAGAGGGAGGGGGGGGGAGTCAAGTCAATCAGCTGGTCTAACATAACAGAGAGACTGGCGCCGCCTCGTCTACCACACCTTCACATAATTCCTTTTACATTTTACCTCAACAAACCATCATGGAGTGTAGAAAAAGAGCTAAAAACCGTACCTCATTCATCAATAATCCCTTTAGAAGAGTTGTTAAGGTACCAAAGTGAGTTAAATATGCTAAAATGTTGTTAAAATTGTAAAAATGTTAGAACTTTTTATCGAGAAATTTCTAAGTTGAGGGATGTAGTTGGTAGAATTCCTGTTATTTTATTGATCGATATGGGGGAATTATTGTATATTTTTAGGGGTTATTTTGTAGATTAGTGATTATATTGTATCTATAGTTAAGATATTGTAGTGTAATTGTGGTATTGTATAGGAATTATGTTGTTTTGTAGAGCACGTGTTGTAGTTCAGATATTGTTCACTAGTTAACTTATTGTACAGTAGTCTATTGTATTGTAGTTTAGATATGGTAGATTAGTAAATATAATGTACACTAGTTTAAGATACACTTTAGACCCATTGTACAGCAGTTAATGTACAGATTATGACTCGTATTGTACAGCAGTTTAGGTGGCTGGTACAATGTGGTATAATAGCATTTGTCGAAGATATTGGAGCAAGTGTAGTGAATCTTGTCTGTTTGGTCAAGTTAGGTAGGTTAGGTTATGTGTGGTTAGCTTAGGTTAGGTTAGGTTATGTGTGGTTAGCTTAGGTTAGGTTATGTGTGGTTAGCTTAGACTAGGTTAGGTTATGTGTGGTTAGCTTAGACTAGGTTAGGTTATGTGTGGTTAGCTTAGACTAGGTTAGGTTATGTGTGGTTAGCTTAGACTAGGTTAGGTAATTTAAGTTAGGTTAGATTAGGTTATGTTGGTAAGGTAGTTTAGGTGTGGTTAGGTTAGATGGATAGGTTGGTTAGGTTAAGTTAGACAGGGTTAGGTAGGTTAGGTTAGATGGTTAGGTTGGTTAGGTTAAGTTAGACAGGGTTAGGTAGGTTAGGTTAGGTTAGGTTAGACGGATAGGTTGGTTAGGTTAAGTTAGACAGGGTTAGGTGTGGTTAGGTTAGACGGATAGGTTGGTTAGGTTAAGTTAGACAGGGTTAGGTAGGTTAGGTGTGGTTATGGTGTCAATACATATTTTATTATGTGTTTCACTTGAAGGTTTTAAATTGAATTTAAATTTGCTGCTCTTCATACATACAAACTCTTACACACAGGAATGACTTACTGACTCCTTCATTATAGGGATAATTCGTTATATGGAGGTTTCACATCTAACGGACCCTCGATGTAACGGAATTTCACCTCTAAATAATTCGTTATATAGAGGTTTCACTTCTAACCTAACACTACCTAACCTAACCCAACCTAATTAAACCTGGGCCATAGGCAAAAAAAATAATTAAGTGTGTCTAATCGTCAGGTGAACCCAAATATATGATAGCGATGGTAAGGTTATAAACTAATGGTGGTATTTATTACAGGGTGAAGGACAGCTCCATCTTCTGGTGTATGTTGGCCCTGGCACGACTCTACCTGGCCACAGTGCAGACGGGTTATATCCATCCTGACGAGTTCCATCAGTCGGTCCAAGTGATGGCACGTAGGTATCTCTCTCTCTTCACACACACACACACAAGCCTATATCTTCACCTCAATGTTGCTTCACTCTCTCTCTTTTACAGGTACTTTAATGGGCAATGTTCAGTGGATTTGGCATCCTGTGTACCGCCGGCAAGACCGTGGGCTCGTAACACACGTCTTGCCCGCGGTGCCCACCGCTTCTCTGTGGATGTCGGTCACACTATAATAACCCGTTAGAGTACATCCTTCTTTCCTCACACAGGCAAACTGTGGAATGCTCTGCCTTCTTCTGTGTTTCCATACTCATACAATGTCTCACTTCAAAACGCTGGTTTTCTGGCATCTTTGTGCTGTACATTAATACAGTATACTATAGTCTTTTTATCTCTTAATTTGTATTATTTTTTCTTTCTATTCTTATTTTTTCGCCCCCCAGGCCCCTCTGTGGGTCGATGACCTGTGTACCGGTGGGCTGTTCCCTGTAAACACACACACACACCACTATCCCCATCCTGTTAACCCCAAAAATTTTGCACTAGAATATAACATTAGTTTCAATCTGTGTTCCAAGTCATTTACTGTCACCTTGATAAGCCTTTATAAGCCTCTACTACAGCGTGCAGCTCAGTCTTTGGCGAGATGAGGAAGGGGAAGGATGGCGTGTCTCTTGTGAACATGGTCATGTATATATTTGAGGGGGGAATAAATTTGAATCTGTTGGAAAAATTTGGAATTTGTTCAAGGCATTAATGATATTTAGTAGAAATTTATTGGGCAGTATAGAATTTGTAAAGAATGGGACATAATTTAAATATTTTTGGGGAATGTGTATGTACCTGTTTTAGTGTGTGTAAGGTAATTTATATTTGAGATGATTATTGCACAAGTCATTTACATTACCAGTGTGAGTAATGTAGTGTAAACATTTTTTTCAACATATCTCTTGATTTACAAAAGGTTCAGTTCCAGAAAACCAATTGTAAATCGATCCTTTGTAAATTAATAGATGTGTATTTTTATGTTTAGGACCTGAGAGTTACCGAACATTTGCCCTTAAAGTACTGTATGCACTTCATATGGCGACTAATTTTGTACACACGTTTATAATTATGAATCTGTATACAGTAAACCCTTGCCATTCGCGGGGGTTAGGCGCTTATAGCAACTAAAACTACTTTAGTGCACTACTGTATACCTGTACCAATCAACTGTGACCAGCCATGGCAGCACTCATCCCCTCTTTTAACTTATATAATAATACATCTTTCTTTGTCAGGGTCATCACTGATTTCTGCCTTTTACATTTCACTCCACTAGCATCACTAACACTGATCTTAGGCAAACTCGCAAATGGCAAGAGTCTACTGTAAATGTGTTTGTATTTTGTTTTGGTTATTAACATTGTAGTAATTTATTTTATCATTACTTCTGGAGATAGTAATTAGTCCTTTTATTGTTTCAGATGATAATAATTAGTTCTTCCATTGTTTCACGTGATAATCATTTATTTTTCCATTGTTTCAGGCGATAGTCATTTGTTTTTCCAGTGGTTCCTAGGAGATAGTCATTTGTTTTTCCATTGTTTCAGGTGATAGTCATTTGTTTTTCCATTGTTTCAGGTGATAGTCATTTGTTTTTCCATTGTTTCAGGTGATCTGTTGAACATTGACGCCAAGAAGCCCTGGGAGTTCCACCCTGAGAATCCCATCAGGTCGGTCACGTTCTCGGCTGTAGTGTCTTTGCCTTATGTCTTTATAAAATACGTGGCTCCGTTCTTCACCTATTACTTGGGTTATGAACTACAGAGCCCATACAATTTACTCGTTGCCCCAAGGATTCTCATGACGTTTCTGTCGTTTATAGCGGACTACAGTGTCTACAGAATCGCAAGAATGTGTTTCCTCAGACCCTGGTGCTGTGTGGAGGTGTTTGCTAGTTCGTACATAATGCTCGTGTACGCGACGAGAACATTTTCGAACACTATGGAGCTTATTCTCATGGCAGTGTTGTTGTGGCGGGTGTGCGAGTCCATGGTCGAAAGCACAAAGATTATCCGCAAGCAGAACGTTCTTCAGGATCTTTACGAATCGGCCGAAACGCTCCAAGACAAAGTGAAATTAGTTCGTATTAAGAGTAAATTACCTCCTTACAATTATGTAGACAGTGCGATCATATCAGTGGTTGTGACGTACGGTGCTTTTGTGCGGCCAACGTTTGTGATATTTTCCTTCATCCCCGTAGCGTTCTGGCTGCAACGAGGCGTGGTGACCAGAGAGGTGGATTTCTCGTATTTCAACCTGAGGTGCTTGAGTCTCCTGCCGGGTATAGTGGTCACGTTTCTCACCTGCGTGCTGGCTGATTCGTTCTACTACGGCTCGCTGACGTTCACCGAGCTGCTCTTCTGGAACGTGACGGGTAGATCGTTCATCGTGACGCCCGTTAACTTTCTCCTGTACAATGCTAACGAGAATAACCTGGCCACTCACGGCCTTCATCCTTATTATCTCCACCTGGTCGTAAACTTGCCATTGCTTCACGGCGTCTTGGGGTTGTTGGGTCTGTGGTCGGTCTCCAAGTATATGGCAAGTTTCATCACCAATGACATGACCAAAAAGCCGAAGATTTTCAGTATAGCCACCATGCTCCTGGCTACGTTCATTTTGCCGGTGCTGGTGCTGTCGGCCGTCCCGCACCAAGAGCCGAGGTTCCTCCTGCCCACCTTACTCCCCCTCGTCATCTTACACTCGGACGATGTTCTCCTCATTTCCGGCAAGAGGTTAAAGGCCTTCAAACACCTGTGCTTCCTGGCGTGGCACGTGTGGAACATCTTCTGCGTGATCTTCTTCGGTTTTCTCCACCAGGGAGGAGTGACCAAGACCATGATGAGGGTACACGAGCACATCCTCCTGCAGCCGCCGCACACCAACACCCACATAGTCTTCTCCGACATGTACACCCCACCGACGTTCTTACTCATGAGGAGGATCAATGTCGTCGCCGTGGCGGAAGACGGAAGGAAGTACCGCATGGCGAAGTCCGTGTTTACCTACGACGTCGGGGGTTCTAGGGCGGTGTCCGACTTACACGAGGTGACGTCTCGAATATATAAAGAAGCCCTGCAGAACTCGACCAGAGATGCGGAACTCGTCTTGTGTCTGCCGGCCAGTCTGTCCGAGGAGCTGTATAACAGTAAACCGGAGAACGTCTCTCTGCGTAGACTACAGCGAGTCCGCGGCCACATAACCATGGAGGATCCCCCGGACATGGTCATTGACGCCGCCAGTTTCACTGAGTCGTGCGGTCACGTCTGTCAGTTTCTCCGCCGTCTCGATCAGTTCAGCATCGACATAATCGGGATATACTTTGGTCCCCGCCCAGACAGGTCGGAGAGAGTCGCATTGCTCGAGAAAACTTTTGACATTGACGATGAAACTTTTGAGGTGATCGATGAAGCTTTTGACATGAATGAGGAGATTTTTAGCAGGAAAGAGAAAACTAAAGAAAGTAACCAGGAAACTTTTATTATTGACGAGAAAACTTTTGGCACAGTTAAGAAAACTTTTCGTGTAACCGAGGAAACTTTTGAGATGGATGAGGATATTTTTGACACAGATGATGAAACCTTTGACACAAACGACCAAACTTCCGGCACAAACGAACAAACTTCTGGCACAAACGACCAAACTTCCGGCACAAACGAACAAACTTCCGACACACAAGACCAAGCTACCGACACACAAGACCAGACTTCCAACACACAAGACCAAACTTCCGACACAGACGACAAAAGCTACGCAGATATCGACAATTTCGACCTAAAAGATGACTATTTCGACCCGTTTGAGGACGAATTTGAACTGAGTGACGAACCATTAATCCCAAACACCAAGACTTATGCCATCAGATTACCCAAGCCTCCTAAGGTCGCAGCACACACTAGGGAGGAACTGTAGTGCATCTGAAAACCTTTAGCTTTCACACTTTATAATTAAGTACAAAGAAAGAAATTTGTCCATACTGGGAAAACAAAATAGAATACAGAAACTGGATTGTGTTAAGATTAGGCACCTTAGTTTATTTCACCTGATTATTAAATGCCCTAATTGTAACCTAATCTAACGCTAATTTAACGTATACCTAACGCAATTTGACCTGATACCTGGCCTAAATTGACATAATATTAATTTGATCTAAGCTAACAGCGACCTAATCTTACATTATATCACATGAAGATTAGGCACCTCAGTTTATTTCACCTAATGCTAACCTAACCTGACCTAATCACCCCCCGCCCTGAAATAGCATTAGGGTAGTTAGTCCTAGTGTGGTATAAGCTGTGGGTAGATGGAGATTGTTCAGGTGATCCAGTGGAACTATTTTACCCCATTATTCATATCTGTTATGGCTGTGATGATGAGTGTAATGGGCCATGGTTAGGTTAGGTTTGGTTAGGTCAGATCAGATCAGATCGGGTACTTTCAGCAACTTTTAATTACTTTTAGCTACTTTTAATTTAATTTCAGCTACTTTCAATTTATTTCTATTTTTTTTAACATAATTTAAAAACCGTAATGATTTAAATTTTTTCTTTGAGTAAACTACAATGACGAGCGAATTACTTTACTGAAAATTAGTTAGAATACTTGTAAATTAGGAATATGATTCACATTACACACTGTTATGTTTACTTGTGGAATATTTGATATGATTTTCTCACTACCACATTACCACCACACCACACTACCGATGGTCCTCAAAGGGTTAAATCATCGTCCTCAAAGGGTTAAATCATAGTCCTCAAAGGGTTAATCATCGTCCTCAAAGGGTTAAATCATCGTCATCAAAGGGTTAAATCATCGTCCTCAAAGGGTTAAATCATAGTCCTCAAAGGGTTAAATCATAGTCCTCAAAGGGTTAAATCATAGTCCTCAAAGGGTTAAATCATCATCCTCAAAGGGTTAAATCATCGTCCTCAAAGGGTTAAATCATCGTCCTCAAAGGGTTAAATCATCATCCTCAAAGGGTTAAATCATCGTCCTCAAAGGGTTAAATCATCGTCCTCAAAGGGTTAAATCATCGTCCTCAAAGGGTTAAATAATATTGTGTTAAAGATCAGATCCATATAGGTATTAATCGTGGCCTTTTATGTACGAGTTATGTGAAGTAACGGTGTAAGATATTGCTAAGGTTTTTGTTCTTTTGTTTACACACGAGAATATGAAGTGTAAAAAATAAATCAGTGTTGGTATTGTTAATCGAGAGTTTTTATTTGACTTCTCCGAGCTTAAGTTATTTTTAACGTGTAGAGTAAAGGATCTTTCTCATCTGTTTGGGGGTAACGAGGCAGCCGTCTGTTAGTTTGCCTTTCACTGATCTTCGCGGAAAAATCATTAAGGTTGACGTGTTTTTGTAGAATATTTACTTTAGGTCTGTTCTAGTACGGTTTTTCTCAGTGTGATCCCGGGAATTCTCGAAGCGATTGTTACTCCCCATAGCTTCATTCTTTACTGTATTATGGTTTGTTAAATTGGTACGGTTACACATAGAAAAGTGTGTTTGATGCGTTTGAATTTTTAAAACATTTTTGATGTATTGGGGTATTTGTGTATTAAAGATCGATTATACTCATTCCATAAATCAATTGTGATATGGTTGGGTTTTATTAGTTTTAAGGAATTTTTAAATACTGGCAGCGAGTTTTTTGTGTTTCTCGTAGCTATTATTGTGAGAGTTTGGGGTGTGTGTGTGCGTGCGTGTGTGCGTGTGTGCGTGAAGGGTATAATGGAGGAGAGAGAGAGGTCAGTCAGTAGACCTTTTATAATACTCAAAATTATTCTAGTCACAAATGCTTATAGGTACAAAGTCAGATTTAAATTCTAAGCGAAAACTCACATTATTCCGGGCATTTGAAGGAATTTTGCGGGAAAGTCACAGAATGAGAAGTCTTTAACCCCCTTGTGTATGGGGTCACCTCTGAGCTGAATAAAATCATCTAGCGTTACCCAAATAATATTATAAGTGGCGTCCTCGTAGCTAAGAGGTCAAAATGCATGTATGAGGAGTCGGTCCAGTCCAAATTGATGCCTGTACTGTATGGTGAAGATGGTTACTGTATGGTGATGCTGGTTACTGTATGGTGAAGCTGATATTGTGCATCTATCATAATGAAGTGTGTTATGTACAGTTTGTGAACATTTAATTCATTTATTTCCCGTAATATGTTCTGTATTGTCCTATTTTGAAATGTTTGTACTGGAATATTATTTTTTTAAGTTGTGAAATTATTTATCGTGAAATCTTTATTTAATGGACTGTATGGAGAGAAAAGTGCATTATATCGAGGGTCCGTTAGATGTGAAACTTCCATCTGACGGATTATATAGTGTTCAAAGTCCGTTATATTGAGGTTTCACTGTACGATTATTTTTAGTTATATATATTGTATATATGTACTATACAGTCAGCTACTAAAGTCCTGTTACCTCTCTCCCTGAATCACCAACCCCAGAGATTCAGAGTCATGAACCCGAAGCTGTAGAGTGATATATCGTTCAGCCCATAAATGGTTCGGATTCACGAGTCTGAATCGTGGGGTTCGTGGTTCAGGGAGACGAGGCGAACGAATCTAAACAATTGACTGTATTGAAGGTTTTTTTCGCCCCCAGTCAAGACCACAAAAGCATAATATTTTATCGTTGTATATAAAATTTCCTCATTCATCACCACAAAAACAGATTATCACTTTTGTTCGCGTTATTTACGAATGTTTCTGGAGTCGTAAATAATAAGGTGTTTGTTATAATGTTTTTTTGTGTATTTATGAATGATCATCACCTGAAGCTTACTGGCACACTTGTTATCAGCGAGGCGACGTTATTGTGACAACAGACCCACGACCGCTTGCTGTTATTTTATACTATTGAATTTATATTGTAATTTTTATCGTCCTCTATTATGGATCACCTGAAGATTAGTCCTCTAGGTTGTATCGATTGCTAACCTAACCCAATCTTACTTAACCTGATGTATCCTGGCCCAACATAACCTAACCCAACCTAACCTGACCTAACCCAACCCAATCTTACTTAACCTGAGCTAACCTGATGTACCCTGGCCCAACATAACCTAACCTAACCCAACCCAACCCCTTCGGGTAAAGTTAAGGTGTTTAATTAATTACATTGATAACCTGAGGGCGGGCTAATGTTCAGGTGATCCTCAATAATTACCTTTAAGAGTTGGCACAAAGAGTATTAAGAGAGTGAATGAGGTCGTTGCTTTATTGGCCAAAAATTATTGTAGTCATTAAGTGGAAGGGAAATTAATATTGCTTACTGATGAGACGTCACCGATGAAACAAGACTTCTCGGAGTTATCGCTTTGCTTTCACGCATTTTCTTTGATTAATCGATATAAGAAAAGGAGGAAGACAGGGATAAGAGAGTGTTATGGGGTGGGGGGGGGGGGACAGCGCGACCCGAGGACTTTCAGGACCTTATGGTACCTGTATACGCTGACTCGTGTCTCTATAAGGAGGTTTAGCGCCTCTAGGGTTGTAGGTTTATATCTAGTGTGCAGTGTAATATTAAATATATCTTTTAGTTTAAGCGCTGTAATTATAACATCAACAATAGCTAAGATACACAGGATATATCATCAACAATAAGTTACAATATACAGTACACTTAAAGACCTTTGTTCAGTAGTAGTCCTGGGTTCATGTCCTGGCCTGAGACACAAGTGAGAAGGGTGTTTTCCTGTGTGACCTCATTAAACATGGCAGGTTTTCTCCAGGTACTACAATTTCCTCCTTTATTAACACCGGCAATAGAGGTCGTAGAGTAATAATGTACTGTAATAAAGAACACTAACTGCCCAATTGGATAGTAAGATAAATGGTGAAATTATATAGAAAAAAGTAATAACCTCAGGATTCAGTATTTAACCTGAAAATTATCTACCCTAGTTTAAGCTTGCTGCTAACATAACCTAACCAAATAAGATTATAAATGGTGAAATGATAAAAAGAAAAAAGATACCATATCAAATTCATCCTTGGTTCAGTCCCTCCCTCATACCCCAGTACAATATAATATACCGATGTTAACGACACAAATCTCTCTTGTTTGCGTTCCTCCGAGTCACCGTAAATCCAGGCATCGGTGAAAAATCCTCGAGTGGTCTACGTTTCCCATCTTAGGTGTGTGGGAAGTAAACATTACCATATTATTTATAAGTCTTGTGATAAGGACATTTTGTGATGATTTTTAACCCCTCAATAAAATATGTCATTTACTTGTGTGTCAGTTTTCCTTGTGAGTTTTTGTTCCTTTTGTGAAGTTGTTCAGGAGTTACATTATATTGGTATTGTACAGTACATTTTTACACAGTAGAGTACATCTTTGAGGAGTAGAGTACATTTTTGCACAGTAGAGTACATCTTTGAGCATTATAGTACATTTTTCCCTTGTATAGTACATCTTTGAATAGTATAGTACATTTTTGCACAGTATAGTACATGTTTGCACAGTCGAGACCTTCAAATAATTAACAATACACAATATGTCATCAGGTTATAAAATTATACACCATGTTTGTGTATTTTTATATTTTATTTATTAATCTAACATTTCTCAACAGTCCAGATATATGCGGACTTCAGTATACAAACAGTACCTCACTAGTCAACTTATACGTGGAGTTCAGTATACAAACAGTACCTCACTAGTCAACTTATACGTGGAGTTCAGTATACAAACAGTACCTCACTAGTCAACTTATACGTGGAGTTCAGTATACAAACGATACCTCACAAGTCAGGAACCAATCCCGAAACCTCAAATAATACGATTAAAATTACGAAGCCAACTGTAAAATAATTTGAGCTGGGATAATTATACACACACGCACGTACTCAAAAGAAATACCTTTACGGTTTATTTTCGACAACATGACACAATAGACGAAAGATTTTTACAACATTATAGACAAAAATAATCGTGGCGGTTGTTTATAAATTCATCTCATCCTTCCATAAAGATAATTTTTCGAGCGTGTGTGTATAAGCCTCTAAAAGTACGAGGTCCCACGATGTCGCGAGTGAGGCGACGGGTAAACAAAGTGGCTAGTGTAGGGAATACCACAGGGTGTTCGGCGAGTCCCCTTGTACCTATAGTAAATAATACAGTTCCTCTACGTTGTATGTACGTTGTTATTTACTGCACCTTATTCTAATGGAGTAAATATCGGAGAAATACTGTAAACATTCCTAGTATTTAAGCTGAACTAGGTACAGGTACAGTGAAACCTCTATATAAAATTCATTAGATAGGGGTTTCAGAACAGACTCAATATAATGGACTTTCATGTCTCTATAGTTCGTTAAATGGAGGTTTCATAACTAACGAACCCTCGATACAACGAACTTCCCTCTCCATATAGTCCATTAAATAGAGGTTTTACTGTATATAACAACGCTACAACTATAATCATAATCACTCGAGGTACACCGAAATTTTTGATCTACCTGTATAGCAACTCAATTATTACCTGTAGAATTTGAGTAAATGAGAGACTAATTAAATTAAGATTATATTCACTTGATAATGACCCTATTACCCACCCCAGATTATTTCACACTCTAATGGGATTGGCTTAGGTTAGCAAAGGGTGTTTCATCATCAGGTGTAATAATCTAAGGTGGATAATCTTTGTGTAATCCTCCATAATATTATTGGCTAAAGGTTTAAAAAGTTTCTAAAAAAGTAATTAAAAGTTGTAAATTATGGAAAGTTGCGTAGGTCAAAGTAATAATTATTGTACGATGGAATTTGGGCATCTGACATATCCCCACAATAAATACACGTTCGCCGGAAAATAATGCCCGGGTGTTAATATAAAACCATACGATATTTGGGGCATTCTTTCCCGATGCCTTTCTGTATTACCGGGCTGACAACGTGGCATAATAGTTCGTCTGTATTAAAAGGTTCGGTGTTTGTTTTTGTTTGGCTAAATCTAATACTGTAAATAATGTTCTTGGCAGGATTCTCCACAAGATTTCAGGACAGGAGGGTGGGAGAGGAAGGGGGAGAGAGGAGAAGATGGGAAAAGGAAGGAAAGAGGATAGCGTAGTGTGTCATCCTCTTGATAGGTGAAGCCATTAGCCCTTTACACACACTAGCTTGTGTATCACATTAATCACCTCCTAAAAATAACACATCTTTTATTAATTTTCTGTAAGTGAAACCCTAACTTATAAAATTTAACCCCTATCACTACAGGGACGTCACTTTTAATATTTAGTTAACGTCAGATGATTTTATTCGGCACAGAGTCGATGCCATACACGAGGGTCTAATGTTGAAGAACTACCATACACCTATGTTGGTAGATAACCCTGCCTTAGTGATCCTGACTATAAACTAAACATGCACTCTCTGAGCTTCAGGGAGTGTTACAAGGGGTAGGGTCAGCATTCCTTCCCAGAAAAATATAAGGATCAAAACTGAAATCATTTGTATACATAATAAAGCAGTTACTCCCTGATCAGCTCCACACTTGGTATTATTGTTACTGGCTGGTAGGGACTAAAATATAGGTGCCCAGGTTCACAGACCAAGCAGAAATCATTATTAAACTAATGCTTCAAATATTAAGTTAACCGCCTTCACTATAGGGACGCCACTTTTAATATTTTATTTAGCTACCACCAGACAATTTTATTAACCACAGAGGGGGTCCCCATACACAAGGAGTTAACAAACTTTGTATAACAACAACTAAGAAATGCATAAAACATGAAGAATTTATAATACAATACATCCTTAAGGTCTTTTTTTTATTAATTTTGGCTCTTGGACAACAACATACACATCAGGATTGTATATTATATTCCTGAGAAACTTAACAAAACAAAATATACACCGTCATATTCTCTCTATGTTTGGAGAAGACATGGTGAAGTCTCTTAAAAATGGATCAATGTCACAACTGTAGAATAAAGGGTTGGGCCAAGAGTCAGGCAGATCTTGGGGTACTGAACTGGCTCTTCGGTGGGTGGGGGAACAGGGGCTTAACCATCCTCATATTAAAACTATCATATCATCGAGGGGGTCAATTTAGTAACACATTTTAGATCGAATAATTATCCTTAACCATCCAACCGCCTCGACCTGCCCTATGGTAAAGATTAAGAGCAATAGTCTCCTCCCTGAGAATGAATAATTTACCATCTCTAACTGGTACTACCAAGTCCCTTCCTCAAACAGAGAATATTCAGTGACGAGGAACCGACTAAATGGTGTTATTAATGTTCCCCAAAATATAAAATACTTGTTTATCTCGATTTACAGATCACTTTAAGCCTCACATTTACTTAAAGTTTATTGTCAAACCAAACACTTTCGCTACAGGGACGTCACTTTTGATATTTTATTTGGTTAACGCACTGAACGCAAGACGATTTTATTCAGCAGAGGTGGACCCCATACATAAGTGATTCATAAACGGAGTCTGGATTGGATATATGAGGTGGGAGGGGCTAGGTTAGGTTAGGTTAGGTCAAGGCTGTTCACTCCAGCATAATATTCATCCAGGCTCGGGAGATGCAGATTAAAATATACCAAACTTATTAGAATGATTACCATAAGACATATGTTGGTCTGATTCGCTCGATAGCACACAGAACTGCCCTTGACTGAACTATCTCTGAGGAGTTGAAATACAAAGGGACTCGGACATTTGAGTTTGTAAGGAGAGAGAGAGATGCACTGAAGCTCTGCTCTCTCTCTCTCTCTCTCGATGGCAGTCAATGAGGAACTAAATGTAAATAATGGAATGGTCTTGACTCCTAGGATAGCAAACAGACCTTTACCACGATCACCACACAGGCCTGGCAGCTCTCTCGTGCCAACCATTGCACCAAAACCTCTCCATTTTGGCCCAGATAGGATAAAATAGGGAGGATAATTGTCGTACTTAAAAATAGGATACTAAATCAATCCCTTACTCATTGGAGACTAGAAAGCCCCCTATGTTACAACCAGCAGTACTAAGACCCGCAGACTTTTAGGAATATATGCTAGGAAATATGAATTGTACTTGGAATGCTTCATTATAAACCTTAACTTTACAAAATAGTTTATTCTTTTTTGTCAGGTTTCACAAGTACTGAGCATAAGTGTCATATCTGGTGGTTTATTGTAGGGTAGGATACTGCTTTATGGAATCTGGATAAGTTTATAAAGTATTCAATAGTGTGTTTGTGTGTCTTAAATACCTCTTGTTAAATTCGATTCCATTGTTGTTTTTTTTAATCTCGATGTGTTTATAAAGATTTCAATAGTGTGTTTATGAGGTTTGAATATGTCACATCAATTTCGATTCCATCGGGTTTTGGAATCTAGATGCATTTATATAGACCTAGATAATGAGTTTATGGGTCTTATATACAGGTACTCCCCGACTTACGACGGGGTTAGGGACCGACATCCAGATCGTAAGTCGGAAATGATTAAATAACACATAGAAAATCGAAAATTTGGGTCTCTTTTTCTTCTCAGCACCACAAAACACTCACTTTTAAGCTTACCAGCCATTTTAAAGTGAATTACAGATGAAAATTTTGTGTGTGTACTGACTTTGGGACTCAAAAATACATAACTTGACCACATTTTGGTACGACTGAGGCGGTCGTAAGTGCGGGTGGACGTAAGTCGGGGAGTACCTGATACGTAATTTAAACTTCAATTCCATTAATTTAAACAACTACAAAATTTCTGGGATCGATGTTGACATGATGTTGATTTTAAGACTCATACACTATACATGTCATTTATACTGTACACATATAGTACTTATAAAGGTTCCAAAATCAGTATCTATATAATGTTTAAACCTTCATATGGCTAAAGTAATCCCTCACCAACCAAGAGTTCATCCACCATAATTCTGAGTGTCTACGTTCAGTATTTCTGTTCATCGTTTTACTCCACCAATCACGGTACAGTATCTACGTTCAGTATTTCTGTACGACGTTTTACTCCACCAATCACGGTACAGTATCCAGTTCTGAGTATCTACGTTCAGTATTTTCTGTGCATCGTTTTACTCCACCAATCACGGTACAGTATCTACGTTCAGTATTTCTGTACGACGTTTTACTCCACCAATCACGGTTACAGTATCCAGTTCTGAGTATCTACAGGTTTCCATGGCAACTAAAGGAGATTTTTAGCCTAGTGGGAATGTTCGTTGGATTGCGTCTATTGTTATTCGTATTGTTTATTAAATGACGTAATGGTTCCTCAAACGGCAATTTATAAGCACCTACCGCGGTCTGTTCTCTATCACTTGAATTAATTAGTTTTTTCTTATTTTATGACGTGTTTAAATAGCAATGGTTTATTACCGACCATCTTAATTTCCTATTTTCTGTCACCCCATATAATGATGTCAGGGAATGTGGATAATATACAGTACAGCCTTGAATATCGAGGCTCGAGATATTCAGACATATGCCCTTGTTCTATAGACCTCATACTGTACTACATAGCTCATGGTCAGAGGAAGACACACCCCTCGTCGTCCACCTCACTCATTACCATCAAGTGTTCAGACTATTAATAAAATACTTTGTAAATAATAATAACAAAGCACCATTTTAGTCATCTACCTTTTTTTTTAATTTGGATTTACTGTATATAGAAAATCGTGTATGAAAACCATTTAATGTCGAAAAAGTTTATGTGGATATTTTCGTTGATAAGGGAGAGCATTGGGGTCAGGAGAAATGGCTTCATTACACTGGACTTTATTTATTTTTTATACATTACCTCCATTTTGTACTGTATAATTTCTTTTAAGTATATCAAGCACCTGTACATTATAGAATCTTAAGTAGGTTTCTCAGGGGGTTATTTACCTAATAGACCCAACTACACTATCACCAACAGCGGGAGAAATCAACATCGTAAACCCCGGCAGTTGGCGAGGGATTACCGTCCTTAACTTTTATACACGAACAAGTAATGATCTTATAATCAAGTTCTGCAGAAAATATTCCTCACTCAGGAAAAAAAAAAAGAATTATTTTCATCAACAAGACAAATACAAAACTCAGTCACATTAAAACAATTTATTCATCATCAACTCAGACCCACACAAAACTCAGTCACATTAAAACAATTTATTCATCATCAACTCAGACCCACACAAAACTCACTCCTTCTTACTCTTCACCGGCACGTTCCAATAATAGAGTAACTGCGCCATGACGACACCGTTGGCGAACGTAGCCACGCAGAAGGTGAGGATTATGATCTGGTCTCCCGTCTCCTGGATAGAGGTGAATATACGAGCCGCTGACCCCAGGAAGAGGAGAGTGACCGTGATGGCTGACAGCTGGCCGGTGCTGCCGTTGTTGTAGTTTGCTAGCGCTTGAATCATCTACGGAGAGAGGGAGAATAAACTAATGGTGGGTAGAGTCCAGCCATCCACGTGACTCAAATTTACATCGATCGATCAATTCCTTAGTTATTGAATTGAGTCATATGTGTGATGGATGGCTAGATGAACATAGATGGATGGGTGGATGGACGTGGATGATAGAGACAAACCGTACAGCATCTCATCCATGTGTCGTAAGTGGTGGGGCCGGTGCGACTATAGTGTGTGAACTGTAAACATATCTTTAATCTAACTTAACTTAACAAACCTAACTTAACTTACCTGCCCTAACCTAACTTAACTTACCTAACTCTAACAAGTCTTACTTAACTTACCTAACTCTAACAAGCCTAACTTACCTAACAAATTTGATAGTACACATTCTTAAATACGTACTGGACAAAAAAATATAAACCTCGGTGTAAATATCTTCATAGACCGGACACTACACCAACACTCAGGTATCCATACTGACCTTCCCGGCAAAGACCACTGGGATGTTACAAGCTTGTAGAGTCCACAGGATATTCAACGAAACGACCCCAGAGCAGAGAAAGAGGACTAGAGACGCCACCACCCCAAGGAACGCCACGGCCTTCTCTGTCGCTCCGCCGAAATGATAAATCAACGTGCCGATAATGGTCGTCTGTATGAGGAGGAACACGCCATCTCCGTACGAACTGGAAAATACGATCGGAGGTTAATGAAATATAACCGGATAAAGTTAAAGTGTTACCAACCAAATCTCCAATCACTTAACCTAACCTCGATATAACGGACTTTCATCCATTATATGTAGAGACGTCTGTTATATCGAGGTTTCACTGTACATAAATAATGGTCTCAGGTGAAGGGATTATCCATTAGCCAATCACATGACCATCTCACCTGAAGGGATATCCATTGACAAAATTGTACGCCACGTTAATAAGAATCGCAGACAGTTCGAGGATAAGGCCGGTGACGCTGATCCCTTCGCCGCTCTTGGCCGCTAAGATCTTGACAATCTGGGGGACCTTGACCAGTATGGCCCCTCCCACTATGGCCAACCCCAGGGCCTTGCTGATGGCCGCCTTCAAGCATGGTACTGGAGGAGAGTCAGTGTTAAGAGAATCATATGAAGTTTAGCCCATCAGTTTATTTTAACATGAATTAAATTGTGGTTAAATATGTTAATGCTGATCTATTTTAACCTAACCTAAAGTAACCTAACCCTAAATTACAAATAATGACTAATTATTCAGAAATACTATTACCGGTCTAATGATATAGTTCGTTATATGGAGGTTTTATATCCAATGAAACCTCGATTTAACGGACTTCCTTCTCTATTGTCTCTTAAATGGAGGTTTTATATCCAATGGAACCTCGATTTAACGGACCTTTTCCCCATATATATAAATTCAACTACAGTGTACAAACTAACGGGGTACAATCAAGGAGTCACTCACCACTCATATATCAGCGACTATATCACCTATTTATACTATAGGAAACAGAGAATACACATTAACCGGTAGTTTCTCACCGTGTAGGAAGTTAAACTCAACGAAGAACTCCTCGTAACAAGCTTCAGTGAGGAGGAGGAGAGATAGTTGCCTCAAGACAGCGGCCATGATGGTTGTTTGTTTACCTCGGCATCAGCTGGCCCCGACCACACTGCCAGGCGCACGATCACCATCCCTTATCTTATGTCCTTACACCACATTGTAATTAATTTATATATTATTTTTACACTAAATATTGTAAATTATACTATAAATTACATTACTTTTTTGATTAATGAGTTGTATTATGTATCTAGTTGCTATTTAATGCTGTTGCTGCCATGTCTTGCCCAGGTTATCATACACCACACTGTAATCAAATTATTTTATATTTACACTTGCTATTATAATATACACTTTAAATAACACCTTTGTCACTATTAATAACTTCTACTATTTATATGTTTCATTTCACTATGAATGCTACGATGTTGGGTGCCACGTCTTAGACTCATTGCCAAACACTACTATATTTTGTTTATCTTTACATTATAAATACCATATATTTTCACTTATAATTTTCTAGGATAATTGAATTTTGTTTGTTTATAGTTTATCAGCATCTTTAGCAATATAGTTGAAAAATTTAAATTCAAAGCTGTCTCTTCACCACTGATTGGCTCGTTAACCGCTTGGGTGATCGGTCAGGTCTCTGTTACTCACTGTTGGCAATGGTCTCCTGAATGTACCTGAACCCGCTCCCAGTGTTGGTCAAATAGGAAATATTTCCAGTAATATATATCCAAGATGCAAAAATATACACCATTTATACTCGGACCTTGGCAGTATATTGAAAGATGGTTTAAGGGCGGTCAGATTATACACTACAATGGGACCTCATGTGTGTTGCTTTTGTCTACAGTATAAACAAGCTTTTATTGTCTATATTAGGATGGTGTGTGAATCGACTCTCTGTCTATGTATATTATTTGTATACCTGTACTGTCTATGTATATTGTTTGTATACCTGTACTGTCTATGGGATTTTTCTTTCAGATTTTAAGATTTTGTAATATTTTTGGCATCACGAGAGAAAATTTTGTTTGAAACTATATTAAAAGTTGATGTAATATTTGTATTTCAGAATAACATATCGTAGCTTTGAAGTTATTTATTGTGTCTGTGTGTTAGTTTTAGGTAAAGTTAAGTAGTTCAGCATGTAAGGAAAGATATTGTTAACAGTGTGTAACAGAGAGCCAGTACTTATCAACAGTGTGTAACAGAGAGCCAGTACTTGTCAACAGTGTGTAACAGAGAGCCAGTACTTGTCAACAGTGTGTAACAGAGAGCCAGTACTTGTCAACAGTGTGTAACAGAGAGCCAGTACTTGTCAACAGTGTGTAACAGAGAGCCAGTACTTGCCAACAGTGTGTAACAGAACCAGTACTTGTCAACAGTGTGTAACAGAGAGCCAGTACTTGTCAACAGTGTGTAACAGAGAACCAGTACTTGCCAACAGTGTGTAACAGACATAATCGATCGCCCTAGTAGCTAACAAATCGATCAGTGGCAAAGAGTATAGTAATTTACCAGCTTATAATCACAACCCACTAGACGTTCACACACTCTCACTCCCACAGCAAGAATTGGTAATCACTGTCAACAAGAGAGAGAGAGAGAGTGAGGCCAGTGCGTTAGCGTGTCTCTCTGTGGCCCGCGGTGTTTGTTTAGGTGAGTCAGCCATCAAAGGCCTTCGTTTTCTCTGGTACAATTCTCAAGGTTCGCTTTAGATTGATTTAATTTGCCGTTTTAATGAGGGATAGAACACATATGATTGATTGAATTAACTTAAAATACAGTATTAAATTTAGAATAGCCTTAATACTTCATTGGAACTACCATAATTAAATAACTTATGGGAAATTTTCGAATATCTGTGAATCTGTCCATGGGATTCATTTATTTATACATCTTATCTACAATTTCCTTATCTTTCACGATCAATTTTCCCCAAGATTGAGTATAAATGAGATGATAATGAACTCGCTTTTGTTATTTTATACATACAGGATTAGATACTATTTATATCCCCCCTATAACCCCTATTCCCCTTCTGACTCGAACCTATAAAATGGAGAATTGAACTGTTTTTTTAGGCTCTTAGATCTTGTAGTGAACTTCCTTTTGGACTCTGAACCTGTAAATATGGTATGAGGTGAAGTTAGCGCTAGGTTAGGTTAGGTTAGCTTAGGTTAGGTTATGTTAGGTTAGGTTATGTTAGGTTAGGTTAGGTTATTAAGTTGATTAAGAGGATGATTGTATTGTAGTGGCTGGGGGGGGGATGAGGGTAGGGGAGGGACGGAGAGGGGGTATGAGGGAGGGGGAGGGATGGAGAAGATGAGGGAGGAAGAGGATGAAGGAGAGAGAGGGGATGAGAAGGGGAGGATGGAAGAAGGAAGAGAGGAGGAGGAGGAGGAGGTGGAACTAAGGGGTGAGGGGAGGAGGTGTAAGTGTGAGTGACAGGAGTGGCTTGGAGGGGGTGAGTGACCGAGAGAGAGTGAGAGTTACGTAAGATGCAATACGACTCTGTGATGGAGTACCAGGCTGGTTTTCAAGAGGTGTAGTGGGGGGGGAGGGGACTGGCTCTCTCTCTCTCTCTCATTCTGTCTGTTTTTCTCTCTAGTATTGATTCTCTCTCTCTCTCTGTCTCTCTATATCTGTCTGTCTCCCTCTGTCTCCCTCTGTCTCTCTGTCTGAATACCAAGGACGTGAGATAACAAGAGGACCTCCACTTCCCTCACCTCCCCCTCATCTCCCCCTCACCTCCCCCCCCCTTCACCCTGGTTGAGTAGATGCGGGCCTCTCCTTCCCTTTGTCTGTCTGTCTGTCTGTCTCTCCATCTCAGTCTGTCTGTCTGTCTGTCTCTGTCTGTCTCTCTATCTCAGTCTGTCTGTCTGTGTGTCTGTCTCTATCTGTTTCTCTATCTCAGTCTGTCTGTCTGTGTGTCTGTCTCTATCTGTTTCTCTATCTCAGTCTGTCTGTCATTCTGTCTGTCTGTCTGTCTGCTTGTCTATCTGTCTCTGTATCACCGTCTGCCTCTGTCTATCTCTCACCTGATCGTTGGCCCCAGGTGGAACTAACCTACCTGAGGGCCTCACCTGGTTACCTGTTGAGTGACCAGGTGTGTGTGTAGGAACTCTTTCATATCATTAGTCTACTACTACTACTACTACTACTACTACTACTACTACTACTACTACTACTACTACTCATCGTCCACCTAATACGGCACATTAAAATGCTCCTGTGACGTCATTTCCGACTGTAGAGGAAATTCTTACCTATAAAAAAAAACAAAAAAAAAATTCTATTGTTAACTGAGAGAGAGAGAGAGAGAGCATCGCCACACACAACACAAACTCAATATTGCAGGGCAGACGAGCGCCACCTACCCACACTACCCACACCACACCACCCACACCCACCCACCCACCCACACCACACCACCCACACTACCATGAAAGATGATATTCTTTACTGTTTTATATCATTTAATACCGTTTCATTATTCTTCATACACAAGGCCAGAGATTTTGGTTGGGTAGTTGAGCTTTTATTTATTTCCACGTAATAATAATAATAATAATAATAATAATAATAGTTAGGATGATATTACAACCAATTAAAAAAGTATGGCCACAAAAACCCGTAATTAATGCTGCTTCTGTGACTAATGTTTTCCCGGGAACGGTTAGTATGGTAAAAAAAATTTGAAGCAACGCGATGAAGCAGTTTTTGAAGGTAGAGAAACATATATGGAAGCAAGAGTGAAGAAAAAACAATATATATAGATAATAATATGTTTTTCTATGTATATAAAATCCTCGTATGTGTGTGTGTGTGGCCTTGTGTGGATCCTGTGGCGTGGGAGGCTGACATTTGGTTAACTCATGAGCACATTGGGAAGCCCTTTCTTATTTTTTTCTTATATTTACGTCATTTAGTCTTGGATTTTCAAATATATAATTAATATTTCCTCTTAACTGTTGCTGTAAGAATATTAAACAAAGCTATAACCCAATATGACTCCTAAACTCTACGTCATGACAAAAATTAACATTAATATCTTTTGTCAATGTGGATCCTGTTAACTAGCGGGGAAAAAAATGATAAGAAAACTCGTGCGTGGTCTATGAATAACATAACTCGGATTTTGTTCGTGTTACTTTTCCAAACATAGGAGGAATTTTCGTGGTACTTTCTAAACATAATTTTTTTCGTGGTATATCCCAAACATAGCAAGGGGATTTTGTTCGTGGTACTTTTCCAAACATAGCAGGGGATTTTGTTCGTGGTACTTTTCCAAACATAGCAGGGGATTTTGTTCGTGGTACTTTTCCAAACATAGCAGGGGATTTTTGTTCGTCGTACTTTCCCAAACATTTTATACGTTATTGTTTTCTGAGTGTTTGTGTTTGTGTGTGTTTGTGTGTGTGTGTGAGTGTGAGTGAGTGTTTGTGTCCTTGAACTCCGTGAGGAATATGATAGTAGTGGCACTGGCAGAAAAGGATATCTGAGTCAGTCTGTCTGTGGTGTGTGTCGGGGCAAGACCAACATTACGCCAGGCTCCCAATTTACATCTGGGATCTCTTGTGTCTTTTTGCTTCACTTGTCTCTGGGTAAGAATTCATTCATGTATACTCATTAATATTCATAAATTGGGTACAAATTCATACATGTATATTCACCAATTCGTGTATACATATAAACATTCTCTCTCTCTCTCTCTCGGGACTATAACACAAACATCAAGGGACTTTATAAACACAAACATCAAGGGACTTTATAAACACAAACATCAAGGGACTTTATAAACACAAACATCAAGGGACTTTATAAACAAAATCAAACCTTTATCAACTAAACTAAATTTCCCGATCGTCAATTAGGGCATTAGGAACCTTGAGTACAGAGACAGGTTAAAGCATCTTAATTTGCACTCCCTCGAGAGACGTAGAGCGAGGGGCGACCTGATAGAGGTGTATAAGTGGAAGTCAGGGCTAAACAAAGGGGACATTACAAAGGTACTCAAACTATCCAACCAGGAGCGAACTGGTAACAATGGTTTTAAATTAGACAAATTTAGATTTAGGCGTGAAATAGGTCAACACTGGTTTGGAAACAGAGTAGTGGATGAGTGGAACAAGTTACCAAATATCATCATTAACTCGAATACGCTGAATAGCTTCAAACACAGGTTGGATGCTTATATGAGCAATAGGGGTTGGGTATAAACGGGACTGCCCAGTATAGACCCGCTGCAGTTTCCTCCATTCTTATGTTCTTATGTTCAATTGAATAAAAAAAAATAATTTCTCCATAACCAGATATTAAAGGAAATGAAAGAGTATTTTTTTGTCGTCAAATATTTATACGAGGTAAAGCAAACACTAGTGGGAGGGAGGGGGTGAGAGGGGAGAGGGAGGGTGAGAGGGAAGAGGGAGAGGGGTGGGTGAGAGAGAAGAGGGAGAGGGGTGAGAGGGAAGAGGGAGAGGGGTGAGAGGGAGGGGGAGAGGGGTTAGAGGGAAGAGGGAGGGGTGAGAGGGAAGTGGGAGGTAAAGCATGCGTCCTACCTGTTAAATTGATGGCCACTCACTATTTGGTTTCCCTGTGCCCGCCTAAAGCTGAGAGAGTCCCAACCATCACACTTCCTACTGGGGGGAAAAGGGAAGCGTTTTTTTCCTCTCCTACGGTCAGAAAATATAAACTAAAAAAATATGAACGGGATTGAGAGTTTGTTTGTGTGTTGTAAATAGATGATATGAAGTAACCTTATCTAATCTAACCTAAATTAATTAAATCTTTCTGTTGGCGGGGGAGGGAGGGGGGTTACTTTTTCTCGTGTGATTGGATAAAATTTGACAAAAAATTATCGTGAATTAGATTGATGAGTTGTATATCGTATTTTTTTTTTGTAAGCAGATGACACGAATCAACTAAATCTAACCTAACCTAACTTAACACTACTCAAGAGGTCTATCGTTTTCACATCTTTATTCATAAAAAAACAAAAAGTTACAGACACACATACATAGTCTTAACTTATCCAACAGCAACCTCTTAAAACACTCTATTTACCGTGATATAATTACTAAAACAGATACCATGATATAAAACATTAAATTATTTCCTAGATACTTTTTAGCCTTTTACTTTAATTATAAAAAAAAAGAATAATTTACGTAAAAGACAGAACCACACATTTTCTCCAGTACATAAAACGCGACGTAGAATAATTAAATAATGAGAAATTTACACTAAAAGGAGATACCAAGAATACAAAAAAGTTCTAGAAAGATATAGATATTAAATAAAAACACCTACATAAAGTATAGAAATTAGATACCATTTCTATACCCACAACATGGCATCTACAGTTGTATATAAGCAGAGTTACCTATTAAAAAGCAATTTACACCACTTCCTTTAAATTAAGGTCTACAAAACAATACTACTACTACAATCATTACTACTTTTAATACTTTTACTAACACTAAATCTACTATTACGACTACGACTATTAATACGACTACAAAAACTACAGTACAATACCAGTGCGACATAAAACCATATAAATTAACTCTAGAGAAGTACCCCATCAAATCTCCAAGCATTATAACAATACTACAACTATTACTGCACCTACTACTACTATTACTACACCTACTACTACTATTCCTACAACAAGAACAACAATAACAACTAATAAACCTACCAATACGACATAAAACGCAATAAACCACCATTTAGAAATAGTATTCCATTAAAATATAAGATTATATCAGTTTTCTATGGTGTAGGTGTGTGTGTTGTGTGAGGCGTCCAGGTGTTGTCAAACTGGCTAGGGAGGTGGAGGGACGCTAGGGGTGTTCTGCCTCTAATTTTTGCCTTAATATCATCACTACGGTCCTCCTAAACACCAATTATCATCTACAACTACAGTTTAATACCGTAATTATCTTTCTGTATATAAATTAAAGCTAAATATAATCAGGTTTTCTATATAATTGAGTTATTAGTTATGTGTTGATAAGGGTGTTAATGATGGGAGACCTGAGTAAAATGTTGTTATTTGTGGATTTAATTAATTCCCCAGGGTTAATTATACCTCAGGATTATATTGATTAATTAACTAAAGGTTATTAGTATTGATGGGTTATTATTTGGTATTAATTGGATGGTTTTAGTGAAGTATTGTCGTGTTTGTCTTTATTGGTTAAGGAGATTATGGTTATGTCTGGAGCCTCTTGTGACTCTCTCGCGAGGAACAACACACTCGTAGCTGACAGAACTCACTTATAGCTGACAGAACACACTCATATCTAACAGAACTCACTTATAGCTGACAGAACACACTTATAGCTGACAGAACACACTTATAGCTGACAGAACACACTTATAGCTGACAGAACACACTTATAGCTGACAGAACACACTCATATCTAACAGAACTCACTCATAGCTGACAGAACACACTTATAGCTGACAGAACACACTCATATCTAACAGAACACACTTATAGCTGACAGAACACACTTATAGCTGACAGAACACACTCCTATCTGTCAGTCATGGTATACACACTCATATTTTGATTTATATTGTCATTGTTATTGGGGAATGAGGTTAAATTAGGATAGGTTAGGATAGGATAGGTTAGATTACGTTAGGGTAGGATAGGATAGACTAGGATAGGTTAGGTTAGACTAGGATAGGATAGGTTAGGTTTCTATTTTTTTTGGTGGGTTCATATGTAAAATCATGAGAATTTCACCTTATGATTGAACACCTTAATGCTAACCTTCACATGAGCCGTAAAGTAAAATAGTAATTTGTCGCGTTAGAATCCGTCCCTCTGAAATGCCGCAAAAATAAGCCGGGTCACGTTAAATTAATTATTGTTGTGGTTAGGTTAGGTTTTTGTTAATGGTTAGGTTAGGTTTTTGTTAATGGTTAGGTTAGGTTTTGTAATGTGTAGTCTGCTCTGTGTGTTTATGTCAGTGGTTAGGTTAGGTTTTTTGTAATTAAGTTGGGTTTTTGTATTTGTCAATGGTTAGGTTAAATCTGCCTTGTGTATTTATGTTAAGGGTTTTGTAGTTTTGATGATGAGAAGAGTGTGGGTGTAAGAGTTAAGAGTCAAGTGTATAATATTTAGTAAAAGTTTACAACACTGGTGGACAAAACACTATTGACTTTATTATTATTATTATTATTATTATTATTATTATTATTATTATTATCATTACTTTATTATTGTTGTTATTATTATTACTATTATTATTATTATTATAATAATTAATATTATTGTTATTACTTTTACTTTACTTTTATCCTCTTCACAAAAGGTTGGCTCATTAGCCGCCCGGGCGATCGGTCACGTCTCTATCACGCACTGTTGGCATGTACTGGGCATGTACCGGCTCCTGAATGTACCTGAACCTGCTCCAGTGTTGGTCAAGTCTTGTCTTGAAAGAGCTCACACTCGGTGCCGTCACAACTCTGGTAGATTGTTCCAAGAGTTTACAATTCTCACTCCGAAAAAGTTTGCCCTCACAGTTTTCTGGATTTGCGGCCTCTTCAATCTTGAGCTGTGACCCCTTGTGGGGCGAGCGTCTGCCAGCTCCAAGTAAGGACACTCGACTGAGTAGTGTCCCTTGAGATGCTTATACACCTCAATTAGGTCCCCCCTTGCCCGTCTGTAGTATAAGCTAGGCAAGTTCAGGCGCTCCAATCTCTCAGGGTAGCTGAGGTGCCGAAGTGCAGGCACCAGTCTGGTGGCCCTCCTTTGAACATTTTCACCCAACTGTATTATTATTATTATTATTTGGGTGGATATTCTTCAGGTGATTTCATATTTCTTTGTACCTGTTGGACAAATTTCTGAAAATGACTTGGTACCTTAGGGTGTCTCATACCTAGGTCACACACCCTAGGAAAAATAATTATATTTTTTTTTTGTGAGGAAATCATAAACAAATTGACAAAGATCCCATATAAATTCACACTTAAGGAAAGATTTGATATTAATGTAGGGAAAACCAGATGGTATTTTATCAGTCGGTTACGAAAGAATTTAATCGTCGACGTCCAGGATGCTGTGGGTAAATATTGTCTTGTGTAATGTCTGGCTTCCTATACATGATTATTAAACTGAATCTTTCTTTCGGTGCAAATTTCTCCGCCGTCTTTGTTGATTTCTTTTGATTCTCGAACCTAAAAAAGGAAAAAAAAAAGTGTTATTTTTCTGGGGTCACTTGAAGAATCTCCACCCTAGGTTATTTCACCTAAATATTAACCACGAACACTATTTGGGGAGGTTAGGTTAGGATATGTTAGTGTTATGTTAGGATATGTTAGTGTTATGTTAGGATATGTTAGTGTTATGTTAGGATATGTTAGTGTTATGTTAGGATATGTTAGTGTTATGTTAGGATATGTTAGTGTTATGTTAGGATATGTTAGTGTTAGGATATTGGACAGATTAATGCACTTGTCTTAAGAGTCAAATCTCCAAATAACGAACTACATAGATAATAAAGTCCATTGTATCGAGGGTCCGATAGATGTGAAACCCCTAAATAACGAACTACATAGATAATAAAGTCCATTATATCGAGGGTCCGATAGATGTGAAACCCCTAAATAACGAACTACATAGATAATAAAGTCCATTATATCGAGGGTCCGATAGATGTGAAACCCCCAAATAACGAACTATACACAGAGAGAGAAGTCCACTATATCGAGGTAACAATGTACCCCAGGCAGCTTTTATTTACAAAATACATCTACACCGACAGAATATAAATGTCAGATATATATTTTACCCGACACTTTTTGACTTTTGTTATTTTTTGTCTTTTATTTCCTGTGTTAAAGTCAAGTATTATCTCGTGGTTTATCTAACAGGATGAGATATGGCAGTGTGTCGCAGGATGTGTCGGATATGAGCGCATCTCTAGCTGGTGAAGGGGTTTTGTGTGTGGGGAGGGTTGTGTGGGGGGTGTGTGGAGGGGTGGGTTGTAGGGGTGTGGGGTGTGGGTTGTAGGGGTATGTGTGGGGATGGATTGGGATTTTGATAACAGATTTCTCGTTGATTTTTCAGCTATATAACACAGTACCATCCATGTCCCCCCCCCCCCCCCCCTGTTCTACGGCACTGATAAAGATAATCATCGTTCCCAGCTCTCACCTAAGCCCTTATTTTGACCCCCTACAAGTGATGATGATTGTCAAGAAGATAATGATAATAATAATAATAATCTGTAATGATGATGACACACACACACACACACACACACATTTTATTTATTTATTTAATTTTTTTTCCGCAGACACAATATCATAGATTATATTTACGCTTTCTTAATTTTATATACGACCGATAATCCGCCATTAATGCTGTTTATTTACCTTAATCTAACCTAACCTAACCTGTCCAATGTGTGAGTTAAATTATCCTGTACTTTCCATCCTGTTGGCTTAAGCACAGATGCCTTCTCTGACTATTAGCTTTGGGTCACCTGAAGATTAGACACCCTAGTTTATTTCACCTGTTATCTTTGTTTGTGTTACTTTAGATGATAATGTTACTGATGTTTGTGTTACTTTCGATAATAGTGTTACTTTTGTTTCTTTTTCAGGGTAACAGGAGCAGATGACCGTACCAGAACATGCCCAAAAGGACAACACAATGGCCGTCGAGATCAAGGTTTTGACCCTAAATGTTTGGTAAGTCGCGTAGGTCGGGAGTCGCGTACGTTCAGCTTCCCGAGGATCGTAACTTAACCAAATGTATCCTAGTTCAGGGTAGGATATGGTAGCTAGGGTCAGGATAGGTCACAGGTTAGGTAAGGGTTATTTTGTAAACTGTATGGTATATTATTTTTTAAGGTTAGGTAAGATCATCTCAGGTCAGAATTATTTTGTAAAGTGTATTATTTTTCTAAGGTAATTCAGGCTAGGTAAAGTTAGGCCAGGGT
Organism: Homarus gammarus; assembly: GCA_958450375.1. NCBI lineage: Eukaryota > Metazoa > Arthropoda > Malacostraca > Decapoda > Nephropidae > Homarus > Homarus gammarus. The sequence goes on along the minus strand of CAUDMG010001203.1, from coordinate 1,099,972 downwards.
AGGATAGGTTAGGTCAGAATAGGCTAGTTCAGGTATCAGGTTAGGTTTGGTTGTTTCAGGTTAGGTTAGATCGGGTATCAGGTCAGGATTGGTTAGTTCAGGTCTCAGGTCAGGATAGGTTAGTTCAGGTCTCAGGTTAGGTTGTTTCTGGTTAGGTTAGGTCAAATATCACGTCAGGGTTATTTGTAAAGTTTGTGTTATTATTCCAGGGGCATACCTGGTGTATCGAAGGACAGGGAGGTTCGCATAGAAGCCATTGCGAACCAGCTCGTGACGGGACCAGATGAATTCGATTTTGTTTTTCTTCAAGAAGTTTGGTGTGAGGCGGACTACTTTTTACTGGCCTCGAAGGTGAGAGGGCTTGGCTTGGTTTATTATTGATGGGTTGTGTTGTGTCTTGTGTTTAATTTATTGCGTTTTTCTCTATCCGTCTGTGTCTTTTTCTTCTCTTTTCTTCGCTCTTTCTGTTTTGTTATTGTTATTACAGGTTCACAATCCGTTATCCGAAACCCTCGGTGCCAGATGTGTTTCGGAATTCTTATTTTTTGGGATTTGAGACCGGTAGTACGGCAGCACCCAGTAAACAAACACATTGATATTTCTACAACCAACCTTATTAATATGCACACTGAGTGGGATAAATAAAGACTATAAATAATATTACAGGTTATGTGTACTGTGCGGTAAAGCTTCTAATGGTAAAGAAAAAAGCGAGACAGATTGTGAACGCCCACGTATGTACAGTAATTGTGTACATGTGAAAACGTCGTCATTTCTCTACATAAGAATATGAAAGCAACTCTTATTACTGTTCATATATGTTTTAAATAATACTTATGAATGTAAAACAAAAATTCTACTGACCAATGGTGGTAAAGTCTAAAACATAAGGACAGCCAATGAATATTGTGAGTTTTTGCTCAGGTGACGAAGTCATCGGGTTCAACTCTGGCTGAAGCTGTATCAATGTTTTCCTATTTTTCATTAGTTTATGATCATCACTGTAAAGCTTCAACAACTTGTCTTTCTGTTTCTTTAAGTCATATATGTATGGTGGTACTGTGCTGTAGTTCTTACACCATATTCTTCAGTTAGACGTCACACCACGATCAAGCTTCTGTAATAACCCCACTTTCTGTGCTATGAGAGATGCTCACTGTTACCCATAGGGGTATCTGAAGCTCTTTTGGGGTTTTTCACAGAGAAATTAAGCAAAATTACACAAAATATCAGAGAGCAGCAAACGCAGGTGTGACTAATAGCAGCACCTAGACACGAGTGACCCCTCACACCCGCCGCCTGGCGTGGGTCAAGCACCAGTAGCGTTAGGTCATGTTCGTCGTCGCTCGGGGTGTGTAGTGCACACGAGTGATGCTCCGTGAAAAAACTTTTGGTTTTCGGAACTGCGGATAAGAGGTTGTGAACTTGTATTATAATTATTGTTTTTGTTATTATTTTGGTTTTATTATTATTATACTGTGTTACTATTGTTAAGTAATATCTCCATTAGCAAGAATCCCTCAAACCTACAACTCTCTGATAGACGGAGTTGAAATTTTCCGAGGCGCACATTTTCCGGAAAATTAGGAGAAAATTTTCCCGACACCCGGAAATTTCCGGGGATGGGGAAGTTTTTTCCAAATTTGAGAGATTATGTAATGGGCAATTTCTGGAGCTTCTGATATCATTTATCCATTACCCAGAAAATTCCGGCTTTGAGAGATTCGTCCCGTTACCCGGAAATCTCTCATTCCCGGAATTGCTCTGCGCCGACCGTTCCGGCTAACTGAGACATCACTGTATTATTATTGTTGTTACTATAAAATTATTTATTTCCAGGTCAACAAAGTACTGCCCTTCAGACACTACTTCGCCAGCGGTGTCATAGGGTCGGGGATGTGCATCTTCTCCCGCTCGCCACTCACCGAGGTCTATTTCCACAAGTTCACGCTCAACGGCTTCCCCCACAAGATCACCCACGCTGACTGGTGGGGCGGAAAAGGAATGGCTGTGTGCAAGAGTACCCGGCATGGCATACCCTTCGTCCTGGCCACCACCCATGTAAGTGAATGGGTGTATAGGCTCCTGCTCCACCATGAATGAGTGTATAGGCTCCTGCCCCACCATGAATGAGTGTATAGGCTCCTGCCCCACCATGAATGGGTGTATAGGCTCCTGCTCCACCATGAATGAGTGTATAGGCTCCTGCCCCACCATGAATGAGTGTATAGGCTCCTGCTCCACCATGAATGAGTGTATAGGCTCCTGCCCCACCATGAATGAGTGTATAGGCTCCTGCTCCACCATGAATGAGTGTATAGGCTCCTGCTCCACCATGAATGAGTGTATAGGCTCCTGCTCCACCATGAATGAGTGTATAGGCTCCTGCCCCACCATGAATGAGTGTATAGGCTCCTGCTCCACCATGAATGAGTGTATAGGCTCCTGCTCCACCATGAATGAGTGTATATTGTAGGCTCCTGCTCCACCATGAATGGGTCTGTAGGCTCCTGCTCCACCATGAATGAGTGTATAGGCTCCTGCTCCACCATGAATGAGTGTATAGGCTCCTGCTCCACCATGAATGAGTGTATAGGCTCCTGCTCCACCATGAATGGGTCTATAGGCTCCTGCTCCACCATGAATGGGTCTATAGGCTCCTGCTCCACCATGAATGGGTCTATAGGCTCCTGCTCCACCCCCTCCTCCTCCACCTGTTTAGTCTCTTATTATTTTGTATATATTCAATCTTTAAGTCCTGTTCCCCCTTCCTTTTCCCTTTCTTTTCCTGCCCCTTCCTCCTCCCCCTTCTTCCTCCTTCCCTCCTCTTCCTCCATCCTTCCATTCCCTACCCTTCCCTCTTCATCTCTCCTCCTTTGTCTCCTTCCCCCTCTCTTTCTTTATCCCCTTCTCCCTTTCCCCTTCCTGCCCTTTCTCCTTTCCCCTTCCTGCCCTTCCTCTCCCTATATCTTCCTCTTCCCTCCTTCCCTTCTCTCCCCCTTCCCCAAGATGCCTATTACCCCCTCTCTCCCCCTCTCCCCCCTCTCCCCCTTCCTCCCCTTCCTCCCCCTACTCCCCAAGAAGTCAAAACAGCTTAAAATTTCTCATAATCTTCAGTCCTTCACAATAACTAATTGACCCACTAGATGTAAACCAGAAACTCATTTATACCGTTTCTGGCCAGTTTCCGTCTCCCATCGCAAGTGTACGGCCGACCCCACACTAAGCACCATGGATGTTGTTCGAGTAGATGAGGCTTATTCTCCCCCACCCCCCCCACCCCCCCCCCCCTTTATGTGTTCTTTAAGCAGCCTTTACTAACCACAAACTTACTTTTTAATGCATTTTTTTTAGAAGGTTTTGTCTCTTTTTTTTTTCTAGCTCTCAGTACAACCCCGGGGGAATAAAGTCTTGCGGGGTTTCATTGGTGTGTGGATTAATATGATTTTTATGGGAGTAATTTTGAGTTTATGCCAAATTTTGAGTATTGGGATAATTGTTTCAATGATATGTACAGTGAAACCTCATATTTTATTAATTTATTCGTTTATTTTTATTTTTTTTACCGGGATTAACCCGACCGCTCGCACAAGTCACTGACCCACATCGGGGCCTGGAGGTGAATAAATAACTAAATTGAACAGAAAATAAATATAGAAATGGTAAAAAATTAAATCAATAATGAGAAACAATATATGTATGTTGTGTTGTAAGAGAAACAATTGAGACCCTACAATTGTGTGTAAATGAGGCAGAAAGTCAGATCATCAACCTGGGACTTGGTGACATGGCAGCAGGGTCCACCATTAGACAACACATTATGCTTCCAATATCTTCCTAATACCTCCCTGTTTGATAGCTGCCTACTACTTACTTATCTTTGCCTTTTGATAAGATGGCTACTCCAATTTGATATTATTTCTAAGTCAAGGATATAGGTAACTCTCCTTTTATAATAACTCGTGATTGATTGAGTGATTGTGGTAATAACATCTCTGGTGGTGCAATAACCTAGGTTCAAAATAGACTATACTGCCACCTCAATATAAAAACTTAATGATAGGATTTGACTGTGTATATGATGTTCTTATATAGGCAGAGTACTGCACTGAGGCGCCTTTTACCGAACATGTATAATTTAATTTACCACCGGCCGCAACACGACACTTTGCGTGTGCGTAATTCATGCCATCAGACCGAATCATTCCTTGTGGTAATGATCGGTGTTTTTTATTTAATTTTTTTTACTTTATGTAAGAGCAAAGGAGAGCTAGTTCGTATGGTGAAGTCTCTTTGTAACGAACCCTCGATATATTGGATTTTCCTCTCCGTATAGTCCATTAAATAGAGGTTTCACATCTAACGGACCCTCGATATAATGGACTTTCCTCTCTACATAGTCCGCTAAATAGAGGTTTCGCTGTACTCAGGATTGGGTGTTAGTCATGGGGGCGGGAGGAGGAGGTAATTTTTTTAATCATCAGACATCCAGGGTTGTACTGTACTGTACTGTCTTCTGTATTTTCATCAAGACCATTTTGTATTAGAGAAGCTCTGGACCATAACCCGCTAAGAGTCATATATCGCTGAAACCTGCTATGTGTGGCATTGTATTCACCCTCCCCCCCAACCTCTCATCTTTCCCCTGGGTAAGTCAGAGCCAATTGGGAACCTATACATGAGGGTGAAAGCCCTCTGAAAAACTGTTGTATATCATTCCTACCTGAGCATTTTCCTCCAACTTTTCTCCATTTTGGCACTTATTGGATTATGGTTCGGAGCGTCTCATACGTGCACACACACTATTTGTAATGCTGCATCTATCAAATCTCTCTCTGTCTCTCTCTCTCTCTCTCAAAAAAAAAGAGAGAGAGAGACATTTCTGCATTTTGTTCACACTAGCGCAGGTGATGAATGTATTGTAGTTTTTAGTTCCGCATCACATTTTTTCTGTTGGTCTTTCTCCGCAGCTTCTAGGAGTGTACCACAATACCTGTAAAGGTCTCACAGCGCATCTATGTAAATGTTCAAGAGGAATGCAGAATGATGAGGAGCGCCCCATAGTAAACAAAGTACAATTATATCCTCCGCCTGTAGCTTAAATTGATTTATTTTTTTGTGTGGTTCATTACTGCTATTGGATGCATGATGTAATTTATTTAATTTTTTTATTTTTTTTTTACTAACCCTGTAATTATTGTTTTGGTATTTTGAACTTTTATTATTATTATTTTTTGCTTTTCTCTGCACTTGATTATCTCGAGCTATGGTATTGTTAAGAAATGTGCCACTTCCCTCCCTCCCTCCCTGTGTATGAGGGCTGTGGACGTTTTGCTGGTTGGGTGTGTAACGTGACTGACATTGGGTGGGGGGTTAAATCATTTGGACATTTTGGGACATTGCTGTGTAAAGGGAGACATGTATGATGGGGATAAGCATTTGGACATCTTAGGACATTGTTGTGTAAGGGGACATTATTGGCGCTGTTACGGGGATAAACAATTGGACATCTCGGGAAATTATTGTTTAAGGGGACCTGGATGGTGTGAGAGGACGCAAATGACAATAAACGAAGAGTATTGACTTTATTCTTGTCTCTCTTGTTTCTGGCCATTTTGTACGATAGAGAAAGACTGACAGTACTGTGGACTGAGAATAAAGACCTCGGGTGATCTGACCAAAACAAGGGGGTGGGTGAGTTGCCTTCTTGTACACTTTGCCGGGAGACTTATTGAGTCGCTCGGATGAAACGGTGACGAATAGGCCAAAATCGTTTGTTTACATAATCGTAGTTAAAGATTCATGGACGTATCCTTAAGCTAGACTAAATTGACTCTCTTTTGACGGCTGTTTCGTCAAAATCGTGCAGTGGGTTAAGGACATGAACAAAAGATAAATTCCACCGAACTTTAACTGCGATCTTGGAAAATTATTCTGGCTTATTGGTCACCGTTTCCCCCCGAGGGCCTCATGCGGTTATACTATCGGGTGAGCTTACGGACAGTAGAGCTAACTAACCTCCACTGAACTAGGAACCTGCTATAGGGGGTGGTATTAACTAGCCGCTGTATGCTAAAAAAAAAAACAAAAAAAAAACAATAGCTCGACAGCACTTACATGTACGCTCTGCATCTTGCTAGGAGAAGGCTTGTCTGCTTCAGTAAAATATACATGTCATTGTGTGGTTACCAAAACTTAATATACATTCTAGTTCATTATTATTTTCCCTTCAACATCTGTTCATGATTTTATGCTTCTGTGAGATTCTTGCATCACTTTCTTTTTTTTTTTTTTGACAATTTCTAGGAACAATTTTCATGGTGTCTATTGTGTTATAATTATTTTACCTCTGTAGTGAACTGTAACATAGAGCTTAACTGTTTGTGATTCAATATTTTAATTACCGTAAAAAAAAAATTGCCATGTGATTGATAATGGTTTAACTCTTTGATGGCGATGGTTTAACTCTGAGGATAGTGATTTAACTCTATTGGGATTATGGTTTAACTTTCTGAGGACAGTGGTTTAACTTTGAGGATGATATTTTAACTTTAAATATGATGGTTTAACTCTCGAGGACAGTACAGTAGTTTAACTTTTTGATGATGATGATAGTTTAACTTACTGATGATGATGAGGATGATGATGATGATTTAACCCTTTGAATATGATGAATTTTAACCCTTTTAGTGCAATTCTTTAGTTCTCTCGTCCTCAAAAACGTCAACACAAATATACAAGCACAGCACCTTACCACCACCAGAGTAAAAGTTATCATTGAGCCTCGAGAAGTAACCCAATGAGGAGAAAGACGGCCAGACGTAAAGCATCTACTACTTTCTCGACTCAACATGATAGAATTTGTGTTTTGTAGGAAGACGTCTTGGGTTTTGGAATAGAAATTAGGGGTAGGGTATTCTGAAACTGACTCTGGTGTTAAGGGGTAGGGTATTCTGAAACTGACTCTGGTGTTAAGGGGTAGGGTATTCTGAAACTGACTCTGGCACATTTTGGAATGGGAAAAATCAGTGATCCTACTTTTTCATCCTTTTCACACAAACTTTTTTCAGATGACCTGTTTCTCCTTGTGCCGCCATTACTGAGATATATAATAGAAAATAAAACACTTGGGTGCCAAATCGGAAGTTCAATTTACCCGTAACTATTTTGGTGTATAATCAACTAAAATAAACATACTTTCGACTAACTTTCATTTCGATAATTGCATTTAATGATCGTTTAAACATTCAGAACACCGAAATTACATCAACTTGCAACTATCAAGCGGTTTAATTGACTTGTCTATTGCCAAACATTTAAGCTCCAATTTTTCCGTCATTTCTCGGCGTATAAACGATTACCGGGATTTATTTCCTCTGAGAAGATTAGAGTCGAGTTGTTTGTGTCTTCGTTGTAATCTGGAGTTAGGAATACAACCTTATTTTTAAACATTACGTTCATTTATAAATTATACAGATTATTATTATTATTATTATTTGTTTATTTTTCCATTCAAGAAATAATATGGGTTAATATTTTTGTTTATTTCCACGGCGATGAATTCATTACGGCCCGTTAATTTGTTATTGGTTGAGACAGTGATTAATTGAGAGACAGTGATTGATTGAGTGAATGAGAGAGTGAGAGAGAGAGAGAGAGACTGAGAGAAAGACAGACAGACAGACTAATCTCTACCCCTCTGACACATTATATCTTAGGACAATATTAAAACAAAAACCAATTCTCATTTTATATTGTTTTAGTATTGATTTATATTGTGTGGTTTATATTTAAAGGGAAAATAATATGAACAAAAGATGCACTGATTTGTGTGTGTGTGTGTGTGAGTGAGTGAGGGTTATAATGACCAGTTGACCCCCCCCCTTCCACTCAGCTTGTGACTTCCTCTCTCCCCAGCCTCTGACTTCCCTCCACCAGCTCTTGACTTCCCCTTCAGCTTTTGACTTCCTCCCCTCCCCTCATGTTTTTGACTTCCTCCCCAACTCTTGCATTCAAGTTCTCAGCTCTCATCTCTCTCTCCCACAACTTTTGACTTCCACCCCTTATGTCTTGACTTCCTCCCCCAGCACTTGACTTCCTCCCAACCCCAAGAGAAAGGTTCGACCATAATACCTTAAGTACAGCACCTATATTTAACAGGTTCTTTAAGTGTTAATGTTTAGTTAAATTATTTCTTTAATCAGTTACTATTAACCAAAGTAAGAGTAGCAGATTGTGGCCATGTTGAAGTAGGTTGTTGTGGCCATGTTGAAGTAGGTTGTTGTGGCCATGTTGAAGTAGGTTGTTGTGGCCATGTTGAAGTAGGTTGTTGTGGCCATGTTGAAGTAGGTTGTGGCCATGTTGAAGTAGGTTGTTGTGGCCATGTTGAAGTAGGTTGTTGTGGCCATGTTGAAGTAGGTTGTTGTGGCCATGTTGAAGTAGGTTGTGGCCATGTTGAAGTAGCAGGTTGTGGCCATGTTAAGTAGGTTGTTGTGGCCATGTTAAGTAGGTTGTTGTGGCCATGTTAAAGTAGCAGGTTGTGGTCATGTTGAAGTTGGTTGTTGTGGCCATGTTGAAGTAGGTTGGCCTTGGAATAACAGGTTGTGGCCATTTTGAAGTAACAGGTTGTGGCCATGTTGATTACGACTTTGTGGCCATGTTGATATAATTTGTCATAACAGTGTTGGTGTCGTTTAGTAATTTATTCCCCACTGTAGTTTGTTTGCTCGTTAGTTAAAATCCTTCTTCTAATTGGCCAGTTAAGTCCTCTCCTAATGGGCTACAACCTAACCTAACCATTACGACCCATTAGAATTGGCCCTCAGACATAATGGGTTGTTTTAGGTGTGAGATCTGCCACCATAAATGCCAATTGGAAGGTTTACTCCATTGGTTAAAGCTTATCCTAGTCTGGACACACTAAGCTTATCCTAGTCTGGACACACTAAGCTTATCCTAGTCTGGGCACACTAAGCTTATCCTAGTCTGGACACACTAAGCTTATCCTAGTCTGGGCACACTAACCTTATCCTAGTCTGGACATGCTAAGCTTATCCTAATCTGGACACTATTGGTTAAAGCTTATTCCCTAGACACTTACCAATGAAAAAAATAATACATTATTGGTTAAAGCTTTCCTGTGGTTGAGGTTAAAGTACTAGAGTGGATTACTTGAGTTTCTCCTTGTTGGCATTAACCACACACACACACACACCAGTGAAAACAATCGCTCTATTGGTTAAGGCTTCTCAGTGACGGAATAACCCCATTGGTGATCGAGAATCTTCTTACCAAGGGGCGAGAATTAACCTACTTTGTGGTTAATGCTAAGAATCGAGTCATTATTCCTATGGCTCCTAGACATGGGGGAATGACCCTATGGTAATATCCAAATTAGTCTACTTTCCATAGGTTTGGTTAGGTCAGATCAGGTCAGGTGAGGTCAGGTCATCATTAACTGACAGTAGACATTTTGGTATTTAATATGTGACATCTTAAGAGTACCGACACATAATGGGAATAAGCTGACCCCATGACCCTCATAATCTGACCCCTGCTGTTGCTTAATGGCGTCGTAATGAAGGATTCTGTAAATGAAGGTCGTTAATGTCGAGACAGGAATTTGTATAGTGAAACCTCCTTATAACGAACTTCTCTGTAGTATATAGATTTGGTTAGATTTTTTTATATCTAACGGACCCTCGATATAATGAACTTTCAGCGCTGTTAGTTTGTTAGATGGGGATTTCACCTCTAACGGATCCTTGATATAATGGACTTTCAGCGCTGTTAGTTTGTTAGATGGGGATTTCACCTCTAACGGATCCTTGATATAATGGACTTTCAGCGCTGTTAGTTTGTTAGATGGGGATTTCACCTCTAACGGACCCTCGATATAATGGACTTTCAGCGCTGTTAGTTTGTTAGATGGGGATTTCACCTCTAACGGATCCTTGATATAATGGACTTTCAGCACTGTTAGTTCGTTAGATGGGGTTTTCACCTCTAATGGACCCTCGATATAATGGACTTTCAGCACTGTTAGTTCGATAGATGGGGTTTTCACCTCTAACAGACCCTCGATATAATGAACTTTCAGTGCTGTTAGTTCGTTAGATGGGGGTTTCACCTCTAACGGACCATTAATATAACAGACTTAACCTCTCCATATAGTTAATTAAATAAAGGTTTCACCGTATTAACCATTGAAGATAAAAAAAAATCCAGAATTAATAACAAAAAATAAATAATTAAACTCAATGAAATGTAATAATCGATTGGTCTAACGTAATTCCACGATGTTTCTCAGTTTCACGCAGAGTACAACAGGAAGAATGACGAATACGTGCATCACCGCGTCGTGCAGGCTTTCGAGACGTCGCAGCTCATTCGTTTCTGTCAGAAGGCCGGAAGTGTCCTCATATTTGCCGGGGACTTCAACTGCACGCCCACGGACTTTGCCTACAGGATAGTCAAGTTTTACGGCAACCTGGTCGACACTTATACCGAGAGCCCTGTTAAGGTGAGTCATTATAGTCATTGTACTGTCTGGTGAGTCATTGTTACTGTCAGGTGAGTCATTATAGTTATTGTACTGTCAGGTGAGTCATTGTACTGTCAGGTGAGTCATTGTACTGTCAAGTGAGTTATTGTTACTGTCAGGTGAGTTACTGTCATTTTAAGTAAGTCATTGTACTGTCAGGTGAGTTTTGCCCCTCTCCCTACTGTCCAGAGACTTGTATACTGTCTGTCACTGTCTGTCACACTATGAAAACTAAACACCTGTAGAGTGAAACCTCCATATAATGAACTTCTGTCTTATATTCTAACAGACCCTCGATATAATGGACTTTTCATCTCTATATGGTTCGTTAAATAGGGGTTTCAAATCTAATGGACCCTCAATATAATGGACTTTTCATCTCTATATGGTTCGTTAAATGGGGGTTTCAAATTTAATGGACCTTCGCTATAATGGACTTTTCATCTCTATGGTTCATTAAATGGGGGTTTCAAATCTAATGGACCCTCAATATAATGGACTTTTCTACTCTATATGGTTCATTTAATGGTGGTTTCAGATCTAATGGGCCCTCAATATAATGGACTTTTCACCACTATATGGTTCATTAAATGGGGGTTTCAGATCTAATGGACCCTTGATATAATGGACTCTCTCCAAATGGTCCATTAAATAAAGGTTTCACTACTGTATGTCTATGACTACAGGTTAAGCAATAAAGTAACTTAGATTGTGGATCTGGTAAAGAAATTCTCTGATGTGTGGTGTAGTGGTGATGGTGTGGTGTAGTGGTGATGGTGTAGTGGTCATGGTGTGGTGGAGTGGTGATGGTGTGGTGGAGTGGTCATGGTGTGGTGTAGTGGTCATGGTGTGGTGTAGTGGTGATGGTGTGGTGTAGTGGTAATGGTGTGCTGTTTATATAAGATAAATTAGTTTTATTACCTGGGATATGTATAGAATTAATATAACCTGTATGTATTACCTGGGATGTACATAAGAATAGCTTCAAATTGTTTATATATATTCAATAACATCCTTTAACAATAACTAAATCACCTTCTATAGACGCCAGGATCCAACGGGGAAACCAACGAGACGCCGTCAAATAGCTACACCAACGTTAAGGCGCTTATAGATAACCCCAGCGGCAACAGGATAGACTACGTGTTCTACCAAGCGTCTGCAAGTCACAAGGTAAGCGAGGCCTCAGGGAGAAGCGTCGTCTTGTCGTGGCTTTTTATTACGTGATGACTCGAGGGTAGGAATGTCTCTCTCTCTCTCTCATATTAGCTAACTATCGCAGGGTTTGTTAGGTTAAGATATGTTAAGTTGGGTTAGGATATATTAAATTAAGTTAGGATATGTCACATTAGGTTTGATTAGATTAGGTTTGTTAAGTTAGGTTAGAGTCTGTTAAGTTAGGTTAGATTAGGTTATGGTAAGTTAGGTTAGGTTATGTTAAGTTAGTTTAGATTAGGTTATGGCATGTTAGGTTAGGTTATGTTAAGTTAGTTTAGATTAGGTTATGGTAGACAGTCCATTTTATTAACCCCCTTGTGTACTGAGTCCCCATCTGAGCTGAGTAAAATCGTCTGACGTTACCCAAACAATATAGTGGCGTCCCCATAATGAAGTGGTTAACTGATGTAACTAATAATAAGACTATTTCTGTTCACAATGACAAATATCACCACCCAACCCATCCAAACTCAGTATAGATGGTCGTTTGCTCTGTCTCTCAGGTTAAAACCAAAGTGTGTGACCAGCCTTGGCCTCAAAAGGTTCCACAAAAGGACTTCAGTTTCTCTGACCACGAGGCTGTCCGCACGGTTCTCACAGTCACCCCGGCCAAAGGTGAGTTACTTGAGGAGCGCCTGTCTGTCTGTCTGTCTTTGTGCAGGTGTGGTAAACTTTCTAAAATGTGCTACAGGTGTTTTTAGTTAAGTTACGTATATGTTAATGTGTATGAATGTATGTCTGTGTATGAATCATTAATGTGAATGAATGTACAGTGCGTCCCCTACTGATGAACGCCTGCAGATACCAACGAGGTTAAACTTGAAATTTACAGCATTTTATTTACCTGATGACTTATTTTTTACTTTCATTTATACTGTATTTTGTCATTCTATTATTTTGTCTTAAAGTAAGTGATTTTAGATGTGTATAATAACTTAGGCTCTGATATAGTGGGATTTTAAACACTGTTCTCTAAGTACTGTATTCACATAGCTGGTGTTCACGCTTACGTACAAATCCGACTTAACGTCCTCAGGAATATAACCCGGGGACCCCCTGTATTGTGTGTATGAATGATTGAATGTGAATTGATTTATGAATGTAGTATTTTGGTGTATGAATTTAGTTAGGTATTTAAATGCTATTACTGTAGTTCATTTGTACTCCTATTCGAAACTATATGACTCACAAACGAGACATCATAGCGCCATCTATGAGTAAACAAGTAGATCAGAGTCTCATTCTAGCAGTTCAGAGTCTCAGGCATGTATGGTAACTTTAGCTCATGACTGTACACATCTATACATACATCACAATATGCTCAGACTCGACTCAATATATAACCTACTTCAATATATAACCTAACCAAACCTTTTCATTATTATGTTGAGTTATGTTAAGTTGGGCTTCATTATGACAGGAATGTTGGGTTAAATAGTACAGATTAACCTCCATATAACGGACTTTTCGTGCTGTATCGTTCGTTAGATGGAGGTTTCATATCTAATGGACCCTTGATATAATGGACGTTCATCTCAATATTATCCGTTAGATGGACAGTTCAGGTATGCAAACAATGTACCTCGACAGTTCAGGTATACAAACAACGTACCTAGACAGTTGAGGTATACAAACAATGTACCTAGACAGTACAGGTACACAGTGATAAACATTAAGGTGATGTGACATAAACGTGCATGATATTCTGACGAGTTTCTCTCACTTACAGACGACGAAAACACAGAGACAATCACCGAAGTCCAGGCGCAGACCGACGCCCTCCTGGAAAGTTCGGCGGTGTGCGAACAGGGGATGAAGAAGGTGGCTGTCAGTCGCAGGTTTTATCTCATGCTGTCGGTCCTCCTGACGGTGTTACAGCTGGGATACCTGGTCGTGCTGTCGCTGGATATCTCCCCTTGGTTACGTGTCGGCCTGGGTGTACTGTCATTAGTATCGATGTCATTCCTGTTGTATTTCCTCTTCATGGGGACGGTGTTTTACCACGTAGAGTTCAACGGCGTGAAAGCAACTAAACTAGCGATTAAACGTCACCTGGAAATGTTAACGGAGAAAAACGCCCAGATTTTCGAAGAGGAGCGGAAAAGGTCGTTATCCTTAATTAAGTGACTAAAAGTTTCAGTGTTGGGAGGCGTGATGACCCCCCCACAGTGATATAATACTGAGCTCAAAAAAATAGTTGGTTAGTCGTAGTGAATCATAGTTAATAAATAAAACAATAAATCTTCCCTGCAGATAGCACGCGTGACAATAATATCGTGATAAGAGTTTGTTTACTCTCTGTCTTTATCTCTAATTATTTTTTTGTCTACGGAACACGGCTGCCCAAGAGTCGCACCCAATTGGGATTTTAATTAATATGAGGAAAAATCATAACGTCAAATGTGATACAAATATGAAATATAATGTAATAAGGAAAAATTATATTAAATGTACGATTTTTCGATCCTCAGCTCCATAACAACTCTCTATTGATCACAAGCTTTAGTGTCACCACGCTACTGACCGATAATTCTGACATTTATTTGAATTTTCCGTATATAAATTTTGTCGATTTTATTTTTGTAATACGTTTGTCGTGGATTATTAATTAAAATACCTCGGTGATATACAGGGTAGTTAACGCCACAAACGAGACTATTTGTTATTTAGGCCTCCAAGGATCCCCTGAAGCCCCCCCCCCTTCCCCTGAGCATAACCAACCTTAAGTTTAACCCCTAAATGCTCACCTGAAGATTAGTTCCCCAAATGCTCACCTGAAGATTAGTTCCCCAAATGCTCACCTGAAGATTAGTTCCCCAAATGCTCACCTGAAGATTAGTTCCCCAAATGCTCACCTGAATTCCACCCCCCCCTTCCCCCCCCCCCCACAAAATTATCAAAGGGTGAGGAACTAATCATCAGGTGATCACTACGACTAAAAATCCCCAATGGCCTCGTTCGTGGGCCTTAACTACCCCAACGAGGGTCGACTACAGTACGGGCCAGCCTGTATTATGGTGATTTTTATATGTATGCATCACTAGCTTCGTTAGATCTCAGACTACAGTATATTTTGTACCTCCGCCAAGCTTTCCTTTCCTTCCATCCCGACATTGGTAAAACTGTGATGGCTATTCTAGTTCATTATAATGTAAATACTGTATTGTATTGTACTCTATTTTTCTAGTGTCTAGTATTAAGATTCTCTCTCTCTCTCTCTTTTTCTCTCGTTTTCTCTCTCTCTCTCGTTTTCTCGCTCTCTGACTTTTGTTTTCTGACTTTCTTTCTGTCTTTCTCTCTTTTTTCACTCATTCTCTCTCATTCTCTCTCATTTTCTCTCTCTCTCTCCTGAAGGGTAAACGTCTCACCCTGGTGGTTTACTTACGTTGGTATAAAGAGAAAAAAGACAACTGATAATAATCCTATTTTGTCCAGTTATTATACAAACATAAGGTAGAGCAGATTGTTCTATGTTGGAGAATTACCACGAATGCCGAGCTATTTATTCTTATTTGTCTATTATTATTTTTTAAAAGATAACGATGATGATTTGAAACGGCCAAACATAACCTAATAAATTCTAACCTAGGAACGTTTGGTTAGGTTAGGTAATGTGTGGTTGGTTCGTTTTGTCCGAGAGTTAAATTGTATTAGCAGTGCTGTTCGTGTTACTCCTCCAGCATTTTTTATATGTCCTGTCCGTGTTACTTATCCAACATGGTTTATATGTCCTGTCCGTGTTACTTATCCAACATGGTTTATATGTCCTGTCCGTGTTACTCCTCCAACATGGTTTATATGTCCTGTCCGTATTACTCCTCCAACATGGTTTATATGTCTTGTGGAATTATGCATAGTCGAGCAATAACATAAGGTATTAATGCGTACAATCTGATGAAAGGAATAATTTTTTTTTTCCCCCGCTCGTAATTTCTGTCACGCGACATCCCAGGGCAACAGGAATCGAAAACAATAGATACTAGACCCCCCTCTTCACGATCTTATAACAAACGAAGGTGAAGTTTATGTCGTTTATTGTTCCGACTTCCAGTGCCATCTTGAGAAAATACGTGATGAGCGAAAAAGCGAGAGACATTACCACCAATCAGAAAGAAGAACTGTAGACATTTCCACCAATCAGAAAGAAGAACTGTAGACATTTCCACCAATCAGAAAGAAGAACTGTAGACATTTCCACCAATCAGAAAGAAGAATTGTAGACATTTCCACCAATCAGAAAGAAGAACTGTATTGTATTCAGAATTGATTTATTGCTCTGTTGTGTGTGTGTGATAGCGGGTCTTTATTAAGTATTACTGTTAATGGGTTGTTGGAGTGTAATGGGGAGTAATGGGGTGTTGTAGGTCGTGTGTGGTGCAGATTTAGGCGTTTGTTAGAGCCTTTCAAGTACAGTTTATGGATCACCTGAAGAATCACCATCCCAGCTTATTTCACCTGAAGATTAACCACCCTAACCTAATCTAGCATAACACTAACCTAATCCAACCCAACCCAACCCAACCCAACCCATACTAACCTAACCTAATCCAACCCAACCCATACTAACCTAACCTAATCCCCTACAAATGGCATTATGGTCGTTAATCTTCAGGTGTAATGAGCTGGGGCGATGATTCTTCAGGTGATCTCATTCTTCTACATAAAACAATTAATTAAAGATTATTACTACAGTTAGATATGTTAAAGAATTATGTATGGATATTTTTTAGGGCAATTATGTGTAAAACCTTTATGGAAATTAATGCAGTTTATTTTATTAAAGAGTTATATGGAAATTAATGACACTTAATTTTATGGAAGGATTATATAGAATTAAATTGGACATATTTCCGGGTGATTTAATATGAGTTTTAAATAGTGAGGGTTTTTAATCAAGGAATTTTTTTCTGTGTGTGTGTGTGTGTGTGGGGACATAGGACACACACACAGAGATAGACATATGTACATACACATACACACATGCACTGAGAAACACACATACTGACACTCACAGACACATGCACACACAGACACATGCACACACAGACACATGCACTCACAGACACATGCACACTCACAGACACATGCACACACACAGACACATGCACCCATGCACTCTCTCACACACACACACTCACACACGACTCGGATAGTTATCATTTGTTTCCTGGCTTGAATAACCAAAATAACCCACAATAAAGTCAAATAAACCAAAAAATAGACCAGATTAAACCAACATAGACTAAATTAAAGGAGAATAAACCCAATTAAACCAAGATAAACTACAATAAAACGACGTAAACCAAATAATCGCATCTGAATTAGTAACTATAGCCCACATTAAGAGGTGGTACTTTGAGCATTTAACCTGCGTCTGTATTTTGAAGATTAGCTTCTGTCATCATCCTGGAATCATTGTAGAATCATTGTCATCATCCTGGAATCATTGTCATCGTCCTGGAATTATTGTAGAATCATTGTCATCATCCTGGAATCATTGTAGAATCATTGTCATCATCCTGGAATCATTGTAGAATCATTGTCATCATCCTGGAATCATTGTAGAATCATTGTCATCATCCTGGAATCATTGTAGAATCATTGTCATCATCCTGGAATCATTGTAGAATCATTGTCATCATCCTGGAATCATTGTAGAATCTTTGTCATCATCCTGGAATCATTGTAGAATCATTATCATCATCCCAATAGTTTGTTTATTAGTTCGGACTTCACCAGACAAGACCCTATTTAATGTGGGTTCAGATTACAGATTTAAATCTTCGTTTTATCGTCAGTATTCCCAACGATCGTTTCAGGAGTTTTGGGACGTTATTAATCATCGTCCGGGGGTAATTGTTATGGACCGATCTCGTCTCATCACATTATATCACGTATGGGTTAGATACGTAAGATTACTTCACCTGATGATTAAACTCCCTAATGCTAGCTTAACCTAACGTAATCTAACTTAACCTAACCAAAAATCTAACGTAATCTAACTTAACCTAACCAAAAACCTAACGTAATTTAACCTAACCTAACCAAAAATCTAACATAATCTAACCTAACCATCAGTGTAAGACAATGCTACAAGCTCAGGTGTTTGGTCATCGTTAGAGTCGGTATTACGAGCACAATTTTTCAATCTTCGCAAAAAACCATGATGAGGTTTGACCATATGATTAGCCTCGGTCTTAATATTTTCTCCACGAAGTAAACATTATTAAACCATATGGCTTATTTTGTGCTACATGTTTTAATTCATGGCTAAAGTAGTTGTTTAAGCCATATGTCTTCTGGTTTCCTATGTGGTCAGTGTGAGGACCAGACACCTTAGCATAATTCACCTGATTAAAAGACCCTAATGTTAATCTAATCTTACATCACTTAGTCTAACCTGAACATGATGTAACCTAAATTAATTTATCTAAGCTTAAACCAACTAAACTTAATCTATTACTGAAACATTAAACTTCCTTGTACGGGACTTTACTCTGCATATAGTTCGTTAGATGGAGGTTTTACATCTAACGGACCCTTGATATAATGAATTTCCCCTCCATTTTGTTCGTTAAATGGAGGTTTTGCCGTATAAATAACAAGTAGATTGATGTGGAAATTCTAAGTCGAGTTCTTTGTACAGGACGGATTGGCTAGTCCACCTACTAGATTTGGCTAGTCCACCTACTAGCTCAATAGAAATCTTGAATCATGCACCGAGCCCTTCAAATAGGACAGATTTTATTTCTAGTTCACCTGCTAGTTAAATCATGGTTGGTAAGATCTCTGCACAGGACACAGCTTTGGTCACTAGTTCAGCCTCTTAAACACACAAATATACAGATGTTTTAGAATGATCACAGTTGACAATGTAATTACTTTAGTTGGATTTTGTGCACTGCTATTTTATAATCATTCAGCATGTTTGTGTGTATGTCTGTGTATGAATATATGAGTGAATGTGTGTGTGTGTGTGTGTGGGTATATTGTAATTCTGTGTGTATCGGTGTATATATGTATGTGTGTATTGCTAATCTATATCAAGTCGCCTTTCCCTTATGTGCCATTAATATAAATCGTAGTTGATAAATATGAAGTGTTAAAAATTCCTCTTATCCATTATGAATTATCTTTGAGATTTTTAGCGATTAAGTGTGATTTCATGTTAGCGTACGCCCTGAAAAATAACCTGGCTGTTATTTGCAAGTGAAGATTAGACACCCCCATCTTATATCACCTGAAGATTAACCACCCTAACATTGATCTAGGTTAGTATTAGGTTAAGGTAGGGTTAGGTTAGTGTAAGTCAAGTTAGTGTTAGATTAGGTTAGCGTAGTGGAATTTCACCTCTATCTGTATTTTTCTGGCTAAATATAGTTCATTAGATGGAGACTTCACATCCAAAAGACCCTCGATATAATGGACTCTCCTCTCCATATAGTCCGCTAAATAGAGGTTCCAATGTAGTCCAATTAAGAAGAATTAGTCGCTGAACGCTTTAAAAAAAACATCGTTCTCTGTTGATGTCGTGTTGTCAAGCGATTCCCAAGTCACGTCTCCGGTGCGTTAAGACAATAAAAATGAAGAATTACTCGCCTTGTGATATATTGAAGTATTGTACGCACTTTTTAATGGTATTTTGGGGGTGAGAAACTGTGCGGGTTACCTGAAGATTAGACACCCCAGTTTATTTCATTTTAAGATTAGTTACCTTAATACTAACCTAACTAGACCTAATCCACTCTAATATAATCAAATATCATCTGACCTGACCTGACCTCAACCCACTTCCCCACCTGACGTGACCTGACCTCACCTCACCTCACCTCATCCCACTAGACAGCATTAGGGTATTTAATCATCAGGTAAAATAAACTGCGGGTGAGCTAATGTTCATGCGATCTGAAATTGTGATATTTACCGTTTGTTGTGTACGACTTTTAATGTTCTGTAATGTGTATATAGTGTAGTTACAATTGATATGGCCCAAAATCCCACTAGACTCCCCCAACTTAACTTAACCAAACCAGACTAGTAGAATTTGGGGCCCACTAGGACTGCCTTAGGCCTCCACTACTAATGGTTAGGTTACACTGGGGCCTATTTGGACTGGGGCCTGTTCAGTAAGGCCCCCCCCCCCCCCCCCCCCCACATGTACTGTTGAAATTAAGAGATTATTTTTGGACGATTGTCTGTCTGTGAATTATTATTATTATTTTTTTTTTCCTTCTTAGAATTGGTTTGTCTCATCATCCAATTCTCTCATCTGGTTCATCCGTCATCCAGACTTGTTCAGTTTTCTCAGTTCATTTCCTATCATCCAGATTTGTGTGGTTTAGTTTTCTCATCCGGTCTTATGGTTCATTTCCGTCATCCAGATATCATAATAAATCCCATCGTGATCGTATTTATCGTCAAATCACTACAAGACACGACTCCACATTGTTCTTTTGTTCTTTTGTTCTGGTCGTTTTAGTAATAGCCCCCATAGCTCTTCGTCGCGTCGTTTAAGGTCGATTGATTATTGTTCCCTTGTGTTCCCCTTGTACGACTTCTCTTGTACTGTTGTCATATTTATTTACATTACGTACGGTCGGATTCTAAAGTCCGTCGTCTCTTCTCCCTGAACCACGAACCCCAATACTGAGACTCGTGAATCTGAAGCTTTTATGGGCTAAATAATGTACCGGTCTACTGCTTTGGGTTCACGAATCTGAATCTTTGGGTTGTTGGTTCCGCGGGAGACGCAAACTGACTCGAGTACTGTTGTTGTCTGTACGTCATCATCGCAGCACGTAAGGTCAGTTGATTATCATCATTCGTGTTTCGTCTGTCGCGTAACGTTCCCATGCGTTGAATGGGGGAGTTAGCAAGTGTCGTTCAGTTTACCCTGTTTAAATGTTTCATCTCGGAAGTTAGTTGGATTTACTATATATGTACACAGCTCGTCTCTGCTCTCGGCACGACGTCTGCAGAGCGTGATACAACCTTAGTACCTCCCCGGAACGTATCTCTCGTGGGGAGGAGGGGGGGGGGCGGGGCCTGTGTGAAAGTGTAGAACCTATAGCGTATTTTGTTCGTAGACGCTGTTGTAGAGTATATCCATTTATCCGTCATATCCGTCACCACACAGCTCACCACTAGAGTGTTCCTATAATATCACTTCACCGTACCCTTAGATATCTTACCGTACCCCACCTGACAGAGCAGAAATAATATATAGTATAGATAATAACACTAACTATCCGTACGCCATTATAATCACGCTTGTAACGTGATAAAATGCCATATACTGCTGCCTCCTTTATTTATTCGTTCCTTGTAGTGGGTATCGTAAGGCATTGTATTGTGATGCCCTGGATTTGAGGACCAGTGCGACGATAGGTGGAAGACACGAGTTATTATTGAATGTACAGTTTATATATTGATGTCATGGCATTTGTTTTGATGCAGTGTTGTGGACTTACTGGCCAAGAGAGGTTCAGTCTGTCGATAGGTGAAACATAGGAGTTATTATCCACTAGTGTATATAGAGATGAAGACAGTGCTATCGCTTACCTTGAGTGATAGCCGTCGCCCTACAAAAGCTAGGACAAAGTTGATGATAGAATGATAACTATAGTTTTTTTTTAAGACAAGAATTTATAACTTAATTTTATATATATAGGTAAAGATGAAGTACTTTTTCTATATATATAGTTCAATAGTGTATTTATGAGCTGTTTATAACTTTTATCTTGTACGTGTTATTAAAAGAGCATATATTATGTGCGAGACAATATGACACAACGGGCGAAGGATTTTGACGACCCTACCGAGAGGACAGGAGTCGCGGCGATCACTCCGAGACTCATCGATCCCTTCCTTAAAGATACATTATTACCCGTGTATACATATGAATCGACACAAACCCCGTATACATATGAATTAATACAAACCCATATTATTATTACCATAGATGAAACTATTGTGTGTTATGTATCGTATATGGCAGTTTATCAGCAAAGTTCACGCCATATGTATCACCACAGAGTCACCATCTTAGGCACTTTCAACCCTCAATGAAAAAAATAAAAAATAAACCCACTTAACTTTTAAATGTTTGGTAAAATCTTCATCACTATGTAACTGTTGTATTAAAAATAATGAAATAAATTATTGCATATTGTAACAGTGACGATTGTTTCCTGTAATATTTTTTGTTAATCCTACAGTGAAAATACAGAATATATTTAGCTAGTGTTGGTTGATTTATGATATATATTTAGGTTTGTCTTTTGGTGGGTTTTAAAAGACTTTACTAGTTTCCTTGGTGTTCAGGTCCCAGGGTCAATGATGGCTTGTAGGGTATTATGAAGTTTAAACACCCTAGTATATTTCACCTTAATATTAAATACCCTATTGCTCACCTAATCTAACCTGATGCTAACCTAACTTAACCTAACTTAATGCTAACCTAACTTAACCTAACATAACTTAATGCAAACCTAACTTAACACTAACCTAACCCTAATCTAAAACTGTACTAATCCCAACCTAATCCCTAGGAGAATTACATCAAAAGGATTAATTAGATAAAATAAACTGGGAGATAATCTTTGTGTAATTTGATTTGTGTTGGGAAAATTACCACATAACTGAGAATATACACAAATATACAGTACCTACCATGTTAGATTAGGGTAGGTTAGATTAGATTAGGGTAGGTTAGGTTAGGGTAGGTTAGATTAGATTGATGTAGAAAAATACCCTCAAAATAGTTTCCTCTGACAGTTTTCTGGACTTGTGGCTTCTTCAACCATAAGCTGTGACCTCTAGTGGGGTGTATGTCAACCAGCTCCAGGTATGAACTGAGTAATGACCTCTGAGGTGTTTATACACTTGTAGTAAGTCGCCCCTTGTAGTATAAGATGGGTGACTGCAGCCGTTCTAATCTCTGGTAAAGTAGAGTCTGTCTCCTAGTTGGTGTTAAGTGAAGGTATCTAGTTAAGGTAGAGTCTCGGTGTTAAGTGAAGGTATCTAGTTAAGGTAGAGTCTCAGTGTTAAGTGAAGGTATCTAGTTAAGGTAGAGTCTCAGTGTTAAGTGAAGGTATCTAGTTAAGGTAGAGTCTCAGTGTTAAGTGAAGGTATCTAGTTAAGGTAGAGTCTCAGTGTTAAGTGAAGGTATCTAGTTAAGGTAGAGTCTCAGTGTTAAGTGAAGGTATCTAGTTAAGGTAGAGTCTCAGTGTTAAGTGAAGGTATCTAGTTAAGGTAGAGTCTCAGTGTTAAGTGAAGGTATCTAGTTAAGGTAGAGTCTCAGTGTTAAGTGAAGGTATCTAGTTAAGGCAGAGTCTCAGTGTTAAGTGAAGGTATCTAGTTAAGGTAGAGTCTCAGTGTTAAGTGAAGGTATCTAGTTAAGGTAGAGTCTCAGTGTTAAGTGAAGGTATCTAGTTAAGGTAGAGTCTCAGTGTTAAGTGAAGGTATCTAGTTAAGGTAGAGTCTCAGTGTTAAGTGAAGGTATCTAGTTAAGGTAGAGTCTCAGTGTTAAGTGAAGGTATCTAGTTAAGGTAGAGTCTCAGTGTTAAGTGAAGGTATCTAGTTAAGGTAGAGTCTCAGTGTTAAGTGAAGGTATCTAGTTAAGGTAGAGTCTCAGTGTTAAGTGAAGGTATCTAGTTAAGGTAGAGTCTCAGTGTTAAGTGAAGGTATCTAGTTAAGGTAGAGTCTCAGTGTTAAGTGAAGGTATCTAGTTAAGGTAGAGTCTCAGTGTTAAGTGAAGGTATCTAGTTAAGGTAGAGTCTCCGTGTTAAGTGAAGGTATCTAGTTAAGGTAGAGTCTCACCACAATCCGGCCATCATTACCCTCAGAGACAACAGATGGCCATGGCCACTAAGATTACTCAGGGAAATACAGTGAAAAATAGCATTACTCTTTTGCTATCAATGTCAGCTGTGTGAGGAACGACCACCTGAGTTTAATTCGCCATAATGTGGACGGTAAATTTTATTCTTTGTCTCAGGAATAAAAATATGAATTGGTGTAAACTTTGTATGATGATTTTAATGAAGGAATATTTATATTTATTTGTGTCTGATGTGAATTAATTTGATTGGGTAAAGCTACAGACAGACAGAGAATAATGAAGAAATCAATAGATCGATATTAATAAAACTCAGTATGTGGAGAAAATGTGGGTTTCATCTCGTGTAATAATAATAGAAGTAATTATCATTGTTTTGAGAAATGTTGAATGGGCGAGGTGAAAGCTTAGGTCTGGTGCCCTGATGACTGATGTACCTACAGATACAACAGGTATTGATTGGCTAAACGATGGTATATGGCATTTAAATAAGACATTTCTCCTTTTGGGTTAATGTAAAGACTAATTAACTGTTCATAAAGTTTTTATAACTGCAAAAATTCCTGATTCTATTCCATATATCTTGAAGTGGAAATGAAACGCCTCAACACGTATTTTCTGTTAATATCAAATCAAACTTTTATATCCTTAATTATATACAAATAATATATATAATAAACAAGTAATTACGTTGTACTGATTTAATATATTTCGCGAATTAAACTAAAAATCCACCAATCCTAATCCATACCTATTGGCCGATACCCTCCCTCCCCCCTACATCACAACAGGGTACCAGACATCACCTCTCGGGCTCCCGCAAGTCATCGAGAAAATAACACGTAAATAAACTCTCTTGAGGTGTGTGAGAAAAGCGCCATTAGCATAAGAGAAAACGTGTAAAACAATGATGTATTTGTTAGGGTAGACTTGTGTGTTTGTATAAGTTTAAGTTATCATGATACTGAGTTATGAGGCCATGAACACTCCATAAACACATACGGGTTACATAAACAATATCATGCCGTTCTGTAACCTCTGATATGCCTATTAAACTCTAATCCTCGTTATTATTGGTGTAATTAAGGTTTCAGTTTCAAGGGCACATATTATGACAGGTAATGATAGGTAATAAGCATTTAACTTTGTCATTACCACTGGAAATTCCAACCAATCATGAATGGTTAAAATTTCTCCCCTGTGGCGGGAATTGGTGAGATGCCAGATGACCAATGTTGAAGAAAAAAAACACGTAAAACCTGGGGAAACTATGCATATTTAAATTTATATTAAATAGTTATATTTAATCTAATTTAGTCTAATATAATCTAATAGAATATATTTTAGAATTATAATATTAGATTATATTACA